>JADRCH010000215.1:1219611-1256202 GCA_019843965.1 Rhynchomys soricoides | reverse complement strand
TATGTTTATGTATGTGTGTGTATATGTGCTTGTATATATGTGTGTGTATATGTGTGTATGTGTGTGCATATGTATATATGTGTATGTATGTGTGTATATGTATATATATGTGTGTGTAAATGTGTGTATATATGTGTGTATATGTGTATATATATGTGTGTGTGTATGTGTGTATATACATGTGTGTCTGTGTGTGTGTATATGTGTATGTATATATATGTGTGTCTGTGTGTGTATATATGTGCATATGTGTATATATGTGTGTTTATATATGTATGTATATGTATGCGTGTGTGTGTATGTGTGTGTATATATGTGTGTGGGTGTATTTGTACATGAGCACTGTATTCACACCATTTCTATGTCTCCTCCATTCCCTTGAGGCTCTTTTCTTTTTCTTTCTTCCTTTTTTTCCCCCTAGAGACTTTCTGACTAGGTTAGAAAACAAGTCTCTTAAAGCCTGCTTTCCCTTCTGAGGGCCAGGTGACTGTAGAAACCATTTGAAGTACTGCAGAAGGTCATGGCACTTACTCTGCAAAGCGGGAGTTTAGGAGAGCTGCCTCTCTGCGGAGCCAATGAGAGATGAGGGAAGGATGGTCTGTGTGTGCACAAGTAGTTATATAATGCATTGGAGCTTACAGACATCTCTCTCTCTCTCTCTCTCTCTCTCTCTCTCTCTCTCTCTCTGTGTGTGTGTCTGTGTGTGTGTGTGTGTGTGTGTGTGTGTGTGTGTTTTATTTTTACAATAGAACCACTAAGATAAATCTACACTGAGCCTGGAGATTAAAAAGGAGCTCTCCAGGCACTCCAGGTAGGAAAGGAGATGAGGATGCCTCGGGAGGGAATGATACCAAGGTGGGAAGGGGACTCATCTAGTCCACTTTCTCCACTGTCCTCACCAGTCTGGACAGCAGTGTGCTCTGCTCATCCCTAGAACTCCAGGAAAGAAAATTATGCTGGTGGTATCAGCAATGTCTGACCCACATTTTCAGGTAGAAAGTTCAGCAGTGAACTTTCTGATATTGTAAATTGCCAAATTGAGTTTTCCATCTGTACTTCTCACCCAGAATCCTTTGTGCTACAAGCAGGTAAGCGGCTTCTCTTCTTTGGGGGCTCTTGGTGGTCTGGAGCTGCCCCTGGAAGATGGATTTGAGCCCTGGTACTCTACTGCATGCAGCACTGGCCTGTGGGAAGACTGGGAATGAACTTCCCTGCTTGTAGCATTGACTAGAATGCCCCACCACGCAAGTGCCAGTGTGTGTGTTCTGGTTCTGTGTGTTTTGTTTTCTTACGTTGGGGAGTGAACCTAGTCTTCAACCGAGCTAGGAGAATCATCTCTAATACTAAGATGCATCTGGATCCTTAATGGTTTCCTTCAAAAACAGAGGCTCTTGGAGCTGTACGGATGGCTTAGCAGTTAAGAACACTGCCTGCTTTATCAAAGGACCCTCTTTCAATTCCAGGTGCTCACACTGCAGCCCAAAAATGTTGTAACTCTCAACTCCAAGGGATCCAGTGTCATCTTCTGGTCCTGTTGGGCACCGGACATGTACATGGTAAACTTACATGCATGTGGGAGAAACACCCATGCACATAAAAGATTAAAAATAGAAAATCGATTAGATTTTCAAGCATGGGCTGGAAGCTTACTGATGACCCCCATTGGAGGATCCTCCTCCTAAGACTCTTTTGACTGACTCCTGTGATTATTCCCAGAATTCCCTCCTGTGACCTCTTTCTGGGATTTAGGATTGAGAAGGATTATTTGCTAAGGATGGAGGAAGGAGCAGGTGAAGTGCCTGAAGGTAGTTTCGGGTATTGTCATCAGAGGTAATTTTAAAGGCCACCAGCTTACTTCTTAGCTTCTCCTTGCCTTAAGGACTCAGCTACAAAGAAAACATTGAAGGAGCTGACACCTGCATGTTACACTCAATGGCTAAAACCACACTGACTTTTGCTTTGGAGGAGAAAACCACTCTCAACCTGGCTGAATACACGTTTGTGTGAGATGGCTGATGGGTCTGACCTTTAATTTCTTTGCAAAATGGGGAAAATAGCTTCTATTTACAGTGCTTGTTAGAATTAGACATAATGTATGGGCTGTAAAATGTCTGCTCCGGAACAGTTGCTGAATAAACTGCAGTCATCGGGAAGAAGAACAAGAACAGGACTCCTGAAGGGACTTGGTTCTTAATTTCCCTGAAGCTACGTTAGCATAAGTTTCAACCACTGCATTTATAACTTACATATGTAGATGCAATGTGAACATGTCCCTCACGCCCAGTTAATGAACTGACGTTACGTTTTCTGTACTGGTAACCCCGTGTGTAGAGATAGGTCTCTGGGGGATGGGGGGGGGGGAGTATTAGAGCCGATTATGGTAAGGTTTTATTACCTAAGGTGATTATTTGTGCTATACGTTGTTGTAGTTTGCTATTATAGTAGTAAACGTAGTATTGATATCATACAGTTAAAACATCTTAAAGGCTCAGGTGACCATTAGAGTTTGGTGGTGTAAGTGACCCTTTATGACATATCTGGGGTGCTTTACTGAGTCTGGCTTAAAACCCTGGAGTTGGATCTAAAGGGTCCTAAAATGTAAGTTGGTCAATTTCAAGATATGATCATTTTTTAGACGTTTTATGGGCAGTTTATAAAGTTCTTATTATCCGTGTGTTACTGGTTATTTCCTGTCGGGTTCTGTAGTCCCTGACAGACAGCTGTGTGTTCCTAATGCCAGGGTTGATGCAGTCAGGGCAAAGAAGGCTGGGCCAGAGCCCCGTGCTTCACCAGGCCTCTAATTCCTGTCTGTGAAGCTTCTCTCTGAACTCTGTTGCTTCTGCCTGAGAACTTCTGGACTGTGAAGAAACCACTCGCTGAAATTCCTATTTGCAGTTTGCAGACTACATTACTTGTTCCTCGAATAAGCTGTGTTTTTTGACCGAGTTTTAGTGGTGCCTGTTAAAAATATGCTTTGTACTCTGGGTTTTGCAGTTATTTTAGGCAGCCATCCTGAATCATTTGAGCATTTTTTTTTTTTTTCCTGGAGCATTAGCACAATTCCTATTTGTGGGCCTGTGACCCCAGTACAGAATTTGTTTCTCTTGAGTTAAGGACACTGAAGGTCCTGGTAAATACTAAACTGTGCTGCACTTATTGTGGGAAGGGGCAGCAAAGCCAGAGGCTTTTCTGATCACAGTGTTGTCAAACATTTGACAATTAAAAAGATAACCCACATGAAGGACTTTAAGAAAATATCTAGCATTAGCTTCCTCCTCGCTGTCTCTCCCATTCCTGCCCTTGCCTATTCCTGAGACACGGTGAATCTAAATATGCTCTAGATCCAGGCTGGTCCTTAGGCACAATGCATTCGGTTACAGAGGGTCCAGGGAGCTTCCTTCTGGGAGCCCTGTGGTGTTTCTTTAGCGCCAGCCTGCTCATGTGGTACAAGGTAACTTTCAACATTATTTGCTGTGGATAGCCTTGGTAGTTAGCTGTAGCTAACTTGCTTTGACAGGTATATGTTGCTGGGGAAAGGGATCCATCCTCCTCGTCATTTCCTGCTCTCCTTAGGAAGAGGAAACCATTCCTATCTTTTGCTGGGTTCATAACCTGTATTACCTCCATCTCTCAGAAGATTTTTCTTGTCCCCTCAATAATGAGTCCAGGTTTTATGCGGTTTAGTTTGTCTTTCTTTTAGGGTTGTTTTTGCTTTGTATACATTAAGATTCAGAGGGTAAGGTTTTTTATGATGCTTACTGTAGTTTTTTTATATCTGCTAATGATGGTTGTATTTGTCATCTTTCCACTGTGTTTGCTGGAGTTCATAGCAGCCATTCACTCAGTAAACATAGTAACTGTTTTGTTTCACTTTCTCATCTCAGTGAAAGCCATCACTAGGGGGTAGCTTACATTTTCATGGCTTCTGAAACAAACTTAAATTTTTTTTTTTAATATTACTCCTTTCATAAGCTTCAAAATGATATTAATTCTATATGGTGTATCTAACAGATGGACAGACAGCAAAATTCAACATTTATTTGGTTGCAAATTGAAGAGTCAAAGTGCTCGTCTGGTTTAACACGGTAGTCTCTACTGTCTGTGGGTGCCAGCTTTAATCAACACAGTGATTAAACGTTGCAGTGGAGGAGGACTTGGGGTGTGCTTGGACTTTTTTTGAATTTTAGAAATTTCCACAAGACATTTGTACCTAAAAGCTTCTCCATGTGACATTGCATTCATGTGACTGCATCTATGCAAGAAGCATTTATAATAACCTTCTATGCTGTTGGTCACCCTATCAAAAACTTACCTTAAGAGGCTTCCCTCGGGGTTGTGCAGGAGGCCCTGGTCTAGTCACAGAATTTGTATTTAGCATACCTGGGAGGAGCTGGGCTTCCCTGAAGGCTTGCTGGTGGCAGATGCCATGCACTCTTTTTAATCCATTGTGTTTTCTTTTGAAATCCTTCTTTTCTGTTGATATTTCTTATTTTATGACTGTGATCTAGGGTTAAAAGGCTCAATTTAGTTTGGGGCTCCTGTTTTGGGACACCGACTCTGAAATAATGCTTGTTTTCAGAGATCCAATTTGTTTTTAAGAAGACAAAGTTCCCTTTGAAAACAAAACAAAATAGGAAAAGCAATCTATCACCCACCCCCAAAGAACGACAACCAACCAAACTCCCTATACTTGTTTAGCAGTAGCCTGAAAACCTACTGTGTGCCAAATTAGGTAATGGATGGCAGTTAGTGATCAAAAGCCTGTGGATTTTCCCTGAGTTAAATATTCTGTACTCTTCATGGTGTGCTAGTAACCAATGGTATTATGCAATTGGATTGTCATGGCAACTTTATGATCAATTTGACAACTTGTTAATAGTTTTCTATGCTAACTCCATGAAAGAAACATTGAAATTGTTATTCTAGAGCAGTATAGTCTTGGGCTGAGGGTGAAGTACAGCTGGTAGTGTTTGCTTAATTAAAATGCAGGAAGCCCTGGCTTTAATCTCCAGCACCCTGCCAACCCAGTGTGGTGGCACATGATTGTCATCTCAGCATCCTAGGGCAAGGGTGGAAGATCAGAAAATCATGATGATCCCATTCCTGGCTACATAAACGTGAGACTTACTTGGGATACAGGAGACCCGGGAGAGGGGGAGAGGGCTTTAGAGAGGGGGTAGGAGAGAGAGAGAGAGAGACAGAGACAGAGACAGGTACACAGAGAAGGACACAGAAAGATGAAGACAGAAACAGTGAGTCTTTTCAAATGAGTATACTCTTTGAAAAAAGATGTGGGTGAAAGTCCCACTACAACTAACTCAGCCATGTACAGTGGCTAGTGGACAGCGGCTGTGAATGTTTTGACATCTTACATCACTGCTAGTGCAAGCCACAAAAGGAGCAAGCAAACAGCATGGGAGCTGAGGAAAAACTCTGATGGTTTGGAGACACTCGGGGTCTTTTCTTTGTCAGTTATCCCCTGGCTCAGATCTAAAAACACCTTTCCTGCTGCTGACTTCCAAGTTTACCTCAGTGTCCTCAGTGCTGTGGCTTCTATGTGGACTTTAGGTTGACAGTTCTGTCGTGACCACCCCTAGATTGCTAAATACCTTGTTATTTGTGAGAATTGCAAAAGCCTACTGAAGTATGCAAAAGCCAGAGCAAGGTGATAAGGCTCGGAACACGATAAAAGCCTGACCTTGGGCTTTAATTCTCTATCTTAAGATTGTTGCAGAAGCTTGATTGCTGGTTTTTTTTTTTTTAATTGATTAGGACAATCACATCAACATGGCTTTCTGGTGTCTTTGGCATGCTTTCTAGCATAGGCATCCTTGTAGCTATTTAGAATGGGACTAGAAAATCCGTCTCACTGTCAAGCGAGAGCTGTAGAAGTTCTCTCAGAAAGGAACAGCCTGGACCTAGGAAACTGGGTTGGCCTGTTGCTCTCAGTTCTGCTCTTGTTGACTGTCACATCTGTATGACTGGTATTATGCGGTTCACCCTGTCATGGAGGTGAACGAATGGTCAATCGAGAAAATGCAGCCCTTGGAATAGGCTAGCTCTGGCTTTGAATTCTGACCTTGAGTCCCGAGCCTGACACTCTGCGTGCTGTAACTGTGAGCTGCTGTATTAGGACACCCGGTCTGGTGTCATGGTTCCTTAACTCTTTGGAGCTTATGCAGGCTGAAGAAGCAGACATCCACCCACCCTTTACACACAGTAAATGATTCTCAACTATTTGTTTTTGCTTTTTATTATTTTGTTTTGTAAGGTCATAGTCTGTCAAAGAACACAAAAACAGTTTTGAACTTTAAAAAAAAATTGATTTAAGAAATAACATTTTTTCTCAATGTATCTGTGCTTTGTATGTGGGTGGTGTTCATGTGTGTGTGCACGCCGTGTCTATGTGTGTGTGCTTGTACATGCCAGAATCCAGCCTCTGGTGCACTCTGGCACCATTCATCTCTGTAAAGAAGAATTCTTGGGAAGAAGCTGGGCTGCAGAGACTGTTGCCTGGGAGAATTGCAGTGATACAGAGGGTTGGAATGTTGCAGGTACAGAGCCTGATTATACTTTATTTGGGGCTGGTTGGAACCTCCTGAATAATCAATTCATAGTTCATCTCAGTCAAAGAACTAATGTCCTGTAACTAATAAAACCTGTTGGAAATCTATTAACTTAGCAGACCATTAGTCTGCACCAACTCAGAATGCTGTCAGATAACGATATCTGAGGACCATGGGATATCTGAGGATCATGAGAAAGGTTTCCCTCATCTTGTAACTGTTGCCTGTCTAATGTTGTCACCAGTGTATGTATGTATGTATGTATGTATGTATGTATGTATGTATTTATTTATTTATTTATTTATTTATTTATTTATTGGTTTTTCGAGACAGGGTTTCTCTGTGTAGCCCTGGCTGTCCTGGAACTCACTCTGTAGACCAGGCTGGCCTTGAACTCAGAAATCCGCCTGCCTCTGCCTCTCAAGTGCTGGGATTAAAGGCATGCGCCACCACTGCCCGGCACCACCAGTGTATTTTTAAATATCTTGGTTTATAACTCTCTTTTTTCGTTACGATAAAACTACATGAACTTGCTTCCATGTGCTGTTTGCTGGGTCTCAGTCACTCCAAATTAGCTCCGGAACAAACTGGTTTCTTTTTTTTAGCTCCGCCCCCACACATTCCCATTTCTTTCTCCTCCCCTTCCCACTGAAACCGAAACACTTCTTCCCAAGTCCCTCCCCCTTCCTTTCACTTTTTAAATTTAATTTAACTTTATTTTTTGTACGTTTAATTAGAGTTGCTTCCATAAGCCGGCTAGGAGGTTATATACTCAAATGTGGGCCGTTTAGCAGTAGCTGTACCCTGAAGACAATAGCACCTCCTTCCCCAGCAACCATAAACTGGCTCTGGATCCTCAGCAGGGTTTTTCCACGCTCAGTAACTCTCCAAATAGGCCTGGGTGGCTGACTAGCGAGCTCTAGGCATCTACTACCTGTTCCACTTACTCAATACTAAAATTACAACTGAGCTGGGGTGGGGGTGGGGCTGTGCTCTGGGGATCTAACTCAGGTCCTTACACTGGCAAGGCACTTTAATGGCGGGGCTCTCTTCAATCCTCCAGGTCTGGTCTCTATTTGATATTGTGCTACAAATGTCTTATCTGTATCATTTCCAAACTGAGTGTCAAGCAGTTTTACCTACTTCCAGCTGAACCTTGAATGAATTCCCATAGGTAGGCCTCATTTTAATGGTGCAGGCAGTTTGTAAGTATAATGGATAAGCTAATCTGCCTATCATTGTGACAGAACTGATGGCCCACCAGTGAAAAGGAAGAAAATCCCAGTCCCAAGCCCAAGATTCTCCATGCCAATTACAGAGTTTATGACTTTACAATTTAAAAGGCCAATTGCTTATCTTTCTCACAGACAACTTTCATCATCATCATCATCATCATCATTATTATTATTGTTTTACGATCCAGTCATTGCCCCCCACCTCCCAGTCTGCCCTCCCACAGTTCCTCTTCCCATTCCTCCAGAAGACAATTGCTTTAGGCCTAGAAAAACCAGACCATTAAAATGTTCGTTTTTTTTGGGTTTTTTTGGATATTTTCTTTATTTACATTTCAAATGTTTTCCCCTTTCCAGGTCTCCCCTTTGGAAACCCCCTGTCACATCCCCTCTCCCTTTGCTTCTATGGGAGTGTTTCTCTATCAACTCACCCACTCCTGTCTTCCCTCCCTGGCATTCCCCTACACTGGGTGATCTAACACTCTCAGACCCAAGGGCCTCTCCTCCCCCTGATGGCCAACAAGGCCCTCCTCTGCCACATATGTGGCCAGTACCATGGGTCCCTCCATGTGTATTTGGTTGGTGATCCAGTCTTCGGGAGCATCGGAGGTCAGGCCAGTGGACATTGTTGCTCCCTCCTTGGGGCTGCAAATGACTCTGCTGGTTAAAATGCTTCTTGCCAATCCTGAGGACAACCTAACTGATCCCCAGACTTACATGGTGGGAAGAGGGAGGCAACTCCTCCAAGTTGTTCTCCAAAACACACACAACACACATACACACCACACACACATACCACACACATACATAACACACACACACACTCACACACACCCACATACTCACCCACACACAAATATAAAAATTCTTAAATGTTTCCTGATAGGTAGAGATAATTAACTTATTTTGGAATTAAGTATTACTGTCAGCTACCTAAATTACATTGACAATTAACATCCAAGGCCAGGTGTGTAACTGTCTTTTACTGTGTGGGTTCTTCTTTCAACCCCCTAACACTAGGTAGGAGAGAAAGAAGGATAGAGGGGAGAGAGAGAAAAAAATCCCGAATAAAGTCAGGTAGCAAAGGGGGGGGGGGGCTTTGGTCCCCCCTTGCTTTCGGCTGATTAGAGGTATGGAGTTCCTTGGGGCAAGTCTGCTCTTTGCTGTAAGGATATCCGATTTCTTCCTTTTTTCCTCCTCCTCTTCTTCCTTTCCTCATATTTTGGTGTAACTGTAGGCTAAGTCCTTCTAGGTCATCTCTTCTGGGTCTTCAGTTGTTAACTTGCTATGGTGTAGCGTCCTGCATGTTGTTGCATGATTCCATCCTTTGTAGTTTTGGAAATGTGAAAACGGTTTGGAACCTCATGGCAGAGATCATGTGAGCAGCATCGATGTTTTTCCTGCATTGTTTTGACCAGTGGTAGGGATCTGTTTGCTGTGTGATTCCTCATTCTGCTTAATGAATACCTGATGACCTAGCAAGCAGCATCATGAGTTTGGGCCTTAAAAGTGCTTATTTTGATGGCAACAAATCTCTCTAAAAATATTTACCTAGGGATTCTCTTTTCTTTTTACCCTTCAGTGATACAAAGAAAAATAGTACTATTCTGATAAATACAACATTATTTCCATATTTGAAAAATGAAGCATTTTAGGTCTGTTTTGTCACAAGGGAAACTACTTTTCCTTTGACATGCAAACGAGAACAAAGTTAAATTTAGTAGATAATCTTAATGCAGCAAACTCATAAAGACAGCTATTTTCCAACTTGAGTTTTCTAAATGGGGCAGTGTAGGAAGCCATGGTCAGCTGGAATGAATGGGCACAAACAGCAGTGACCTTTGCGTCCAGGGAAAGACATCACTCTGCTTCTGGCTCTTCACACCTTATGCGTTTGTGTTTGTAATATATGGCTGAACCTGAAAGTTCATCTCTAATCTTGTTCCAGGAAGCAACGGCAGAAATCCTAAGCAGCCCAGTGATTCAAATTTTAATTTGCTATGCAGGAAAGGTCAGTAATGCCCTGTTCCCAGGGACAGTCTTAGCACTGCAGGCAATGCTTCTGATTAACATTCCCTTTGAAAGCTGCTGATTTGTGTGATTGGAAAACCAAATAGGTCCTTAATCACCTAGATGCGATGACATCACTGGGAATCGTAAACTATCCAATAGATAAACGTTCTCTTCCAAGTATCGACTTCACTTTGAAACTTGAACAACAACAGAGAGCCACATTTAACAACAGCTATTTATAGTTGGATGATGCAAGGCCTCTGCTCCTATAATTCCTGTTGTTCTCTGAAAACAAAGACCCATTAGACTGAGAAGGACTGACAGTGATCTTGTGATGTATCTGTGCTGTTAAGTGTGGGACTAGGGAGAGAACTGTAACAGAGTTAGCGCCCTTGGCACCTGATTTGATGGGGGTCTCACTGATGGGGAATGCACTGCTTTTGAGAAATTGGGACTTCTGAGGTTGGTATCTACTTTCGCCTTAAGAACCATGAGTCCATGGCTTGTAAGGTCAGCACACAGCCAGCATATTTAGGTGGTGACAGGGGATTGGTCCAGTGAATTAGGTCTTTCCTTTTCCCATCTGTGAGACTCTTCTGAATAGGACGGTTTTGTTCTTGTATCATCTCCATGTGACTAGGACCTTCCCAGGAAGTCTTAGATGGACGTATTCCCCTTCAAGGAGAGGCTGCCGTGATGCTGAAGACTATATGACATCCTAGTCAGCAGATGTCATATTTTGGCATTAGCTACTAGTTAGCGGTTATAGCTTGCTTTATTTTCTTTTCCATTTGTATACACACTGTGATATCTGTGATGTTTCAGGTACATTTGGAAGCTACAGGAAAGAAAGGAAAACATAAAAGTTAAGATCAAGTCTATATACATACACTTAAGTACATTTATAGTCTGAAATGACCCTAGGTGGTCCTGGCTTTGCCAGTATGTACAGAATTCTGCAGGGACTATGAGTTTGTGTTTGTGGTTTCTCCCCTTTTTTCCTGAAAGACTGAACGGGAATTTGGGATTCCTTGTGAGAGTAAACGCTGACATCTGGTCTCTACCCCCCAACCCCCCAGTGGAAACTCTGCTAGGTGCTCTGAGAAGGCACCCAAGTATAGTTGGCGTTGCTACCAGTATTGAAAACTACAAAAGATAAGGGCTTTCTTTATAGAAATACAGTCGAGAATGTGCACCCTGAACTTAGCTTCTCATGTGAAATGATAATAAATTATACACAAAGGCAGAACACTGAGGAAAACTCCGTCTTATTAAATTGAATTTAGAGGTTGGTTAATTCTGATGGAGTTGAAGTATTGCTCACCCCCACATCGGTGCTGGGAAAAGTCCTTGAGACGTGGCATAGAACTGACATTTACCTATTAAGCTGTACTGAAGCATCTTGAACAGAGCTGGGGAGTACAGGCTAAATGGCTGAGTGGGCTCACTGCTACTATGTTGGTGCTCATTACTGTTACAGACTTTATAGCTGCCCTCAGTGGTTACTCTGGTACTATAAAAGACAGTAGAGATAGATTTCCTAAACAGTAAATCTCAAATGGATTGGGAAGGCTTCGAGGTCAGATACATACATTGAGGGTTGATTTTTAAATGTCTACTTTGCACAGTCACTAGGAAGCAGCCATAATTGTGTGTGCACATTTAGTGAAATAATTGAAATAAGAGCTAAGAAGGGAACATTAGTGCTTAGTAGGTTTACAAACAAAGTAAGGTCAATGTTAATTTTTAAATGCTTATATGATAGAAGAAGCTAGGAATAAAGGAAGATAACCTGGGGGGTGGGAGTGAAGCTTGATGATAGTTTGCGAATGAATACAATGAGCAATAAAAATCGGGACAAATAAGAGCTAAATCTTTCTGGCTGAGTCCCACATGCAGTTTCCCAGCACCGTCAAGGCAGTGAAGCAGAAGAAAGCTAGGATTTGCTTTCATCGTATAAGATTAGCTGAAGATGGTGGTGTCTTAAGTGACTGTTTGAATTCTGATTCCTCATAATCCCCTCTCATGGTCTTAGTACTGGATGATTTTTTTTTACTATCCACTGCTCCTCTTTTATAAAGAGAAAGAGAGAAAACAATCAAGACAAACTCATCTGCTTGGTGGCCATTAGCGCTCTGTATTATGATGTGCTTTGCAGGCAGTAAGGGCAGTCGCGTGAGGGAGACAGACCACGTCACACCGTCATCGACGGTACTCCGGTGGTGTCAGGGTCATGCAAGGACAGCAGGCATCTGAGAGCATGATGGCTTTTATGAAGGCTCCAGATGGGATTCTAGTTCTGTGCTTAGATTGTACTGGGCTATGCAGGCAGGTCCGAGATGGTAGCCCGTGTCCCACAGTGACACAGACATCAGTGGTCTAGTCTGAGTTGTTGCAAATTGCCAAGCATATCCTCTCCTTTTCAACCATGTCTTCTGATTCTCTACAAGTTATTCAGGAAAAGGTCTATTAAAGTAAATCACATCTCATACCAAAAATTAAGAAATGCCCAACAATATTGATATATCTGACTGACTTTCTTAAATGCTTATTGACAATGTTTAAAGTTTTCCAAGATCAGTGCTTTGCACTGGTTTGCTGTCTCCCATACATACCTACCAGTGCAAGCCACCTCTAGCTTCCCTGTTGTTGTGTTTGCTTTAGTTTTCCCTCCGTTCTTATGGCTGTCACAGTCATTGTCTTACCTCTGCTCTGTTTCTAACAGAGCATAAGCTTTATAAAGGACAGGAATTTATGTCGGCCCTGTTGTATCACCTTACCAAGAATAATGCTGGATACACAATAAGTATTTGTTGACTAGATAAATATGTGACTTTTAAGAGGTCAGAGTTCACTGATTCATTCAATAGACAATTGTCAAGGGAATGTGTTACCTGTGCCTTACTGTGTGATTAACTGTTTGGATTTTTAGCATGCCTATGGAGTTGACACGGTTAATCATTCATTGCCAGGGAACCTTATACCCTCGGAGTCTGTGACTCTCTGTATCTGTTGGGTGTACTTTGAGACAACTAACTTCATTCAGTAGAACATTACAGACTTACGGAAACCAGCACATGAAGGGCGGTGTGATGACTCTACAGAAAGGCACTTGCTGCAAAACCTGCTTGCTGTGCTTGATCTCCAGAATCCACATGTCCGAAGGGGAGGACCAACTCTTTTTGGTTGTCCTTTGACCTCCACAAGCATGCTGCCACTAGTTTGTGCCTCTTAAACAAACAAACAAACAAACAAACAAACATTTTAAAACTCTCCTTATGTACTCCCTGATATTAGCCCAAATGTTCGGAATACCCAAGATTCAATTCACAGACCATATGAAGCCTAAGAAGAAGGAAGACGAAAATGTCGATGCTCAGTGCTTCTTAGAAGGGTAAACAAGGAGCCGGGCAGTGGTGGCGCACACCTTTAATCCCCCAGCACTCGGGAGGCAGAGGCAGGCAGATTTCTGAGTTCGAGGCCAGCCTGGTCTACAGAGTGAGTTCCAGGACAGCCAGGGCTACACAGAGAAACCCTGTCTCGGGAAAAAAAAAAAAAGGAAGGGTAAGCAAAATACTCACAGGAGGAAATATGGAGACAAATGGAGACAAAGTATGGAGCAAACACTGAAGGGAGGAAAGGCCATCCAGAGACTGCCCCACCTGGGGATACATCCCGTATACAGCCACCAAATCAGGATGTTCTTATGAATGTTGGGAAGTGCTTGCTGATGGAAGCATGATAAATAAGCTGTCTCCTGAAAGGCTGGGCCAGAGCCTGACAAATACAGAGGCAGATGCTCAAAGCCAACCATTGGACTGAGCGTAGGGTCCCAGATGAAGGAGTTGGAGAAGGGACTTGAAGGAGCTGAGCGGGTTTGCAGCCCCATGGAGGAAGCAACAGTGGTCAACTGGCCAGACCCCCCTCACTCCCCCACCCCACCCCCGGAGCTCCCAGGGACTAGACCATCAACCAAAGAATACACATGGAGGGACCCATGGTACTGGCCACATATGTGGCAGAGGAGGGCCTTGTTGGCCATCAGTGGGAGGAGAGGCCCTTGGGCCTGAGGGTGTTCAATGCCCCAGTGTAGGGCAATGCCAGGGAGGGAAGACAGGAGTGGGTGGGTGGGTGGGGGAGCACCCTCATAGAGGCAGGGAAGGGGGGATGGGATAGGGGGTTTCTGAAGAGGAGACCTGGAAAATAATTTTTAAAAAAAAATAATAATAAAAACACAAAAAACAAACCAAACAAACAAAAACCAGTCTCACTGTACATTACATATATTTCTACAGGTATTGTATCACTTTTAAAGAAGGAAAAAGAGCTCCAAAATAAGATGTTTCAAATCATGCAAGTCACTGTGTGCTCTGTCAATTCAGGCCATGCTGCCTGTCGCTTGCCAATTTAAAGAGGCTTTGGGGGGGCTGTGGCTGGGGGCCTTGCATGCTGGTTGTACCGCATTAGCTGTGTTCCTTAGCCTAATGTATACCTCAGCAGCTAAATCTAAAGAGCTGGGCTGTTGGGCAGATGGAATGAGATGCCCAGGTGAAGCACTTAGCGTGGTGCCCAGGGCTGAGCCCTGTGCATTGACTCCTTGGCAGGTGGGTCTACTCAGCACACAACAGTTTCTGTCCTTCACTTGATTTTGGAGGTTTTTCTTTTGTCTTTGGAAATGGTATTTATAACTTTTGTTTCTTACATGGGAAACAAATGGAAACCTCAGGGGAAACATCCATTATGGGAGAAGGGGAAGGAAAATTCTAAGTGCCAAAGGTTGGAAAATACTACCCAGAAAGTGTTTTCTAGGTATGGCAGCGCCTCTGTCCTCATGAACTCACAGTGGCTGTGTTTGTCCCACAGGACCTAGACAAGGCCAGAGTAGTCAAAATTTCATTATTTATGGCGGAGGGCCATAGCAGTTTGTACCCCACCCCACCTCCCCACCCCCAGCTGAGGAGGTCTTGGCAGTTGATGTCTGCTGGGTAGGTTGGACATGCTCCAGTTGGTCATTCTTCACCCACATACATGGACAGCTCTGACTGAATTCAATGTATGTGTGTGTGTGGGGGGGCAGCGGCTGGGGAGACCCAAAGCTGGGAGGGGGGTGTGCTGAGGAGGTCTGAGAAGAGCAGGCAGTGGAGTCAGGATATGATTCAAATACATTGTATTCTTGCCTGAAATTATTGAATAATACATTTATAAATATATGTCAAAAAATAACCTTAAAAACGTGTTCAGGCATTAGGATTCTTTCCCGATGCTCTGTAGTTAATTGCTTTTTAAAAGATCAAGTACTATGTCATTCCCATTTTGTAAAATGTTTGCGTTGGTAGGTGAGGAAACCCACAGGGTAGAGGTTTGTGAAATTCAAGACTTGAGAGGTTGTTCTCAGGTACATTGTACCCTATGGACTGGAGTTGGAACAGTGCTCCATCCTGGGACAGGGAGTGCTGGGCAAGGGAGACATGGGGGCCCTGATCCACCAGTGCTGTTGGGAAACCTGACAGTGTGATCACATGAGTCCTCTGACTTCCTACACAGAGCAAAGAATAGACATGGGGCAGGCAGACACTCCCTAGAATCCTATTCAGCAGTCTCTGTCTGTGGATTTTGGGGTGAGTTTGCTAAATCTCTCTTTAAGTCTTAATTCTGTAGTCTGTCCAGTGGCCATAAAAGAACATTTCTCACAGTGTTGACCAGGTGCTTAAGAGTCACTTTGTGCACAAAAAAGGCAAGACACATTGTTGCTATAATGACCAGGAGTAGCAGTGCCTACTTAAAAAGCTTTAGGGATTAAATAAAATGTACCCAGCACTCAGCACTTACTTAATACTGCTTCATACCCTTTCTCTCTTTGCTTTCCTGGGAATTTCTGGACATCTCACAGTTCCTTGGGGAGCAATTTCTGCCTTCTGCTTCCTTCCCCCTTGCCTGCAGTGTCTTCTCTTACTTCAACTCTGTGACAATACTTGAATCGTGTATCTGCCCACATCTTGTGCTTCGTGCTTCTAAAGCACAAGATCCAGGAGGATGGCAAGACAAGCCACTCACGTAGTGAAGTCCTTTACAGGGTTTCCACTGAAAATAGTCACCTACACTCCCCATTTCTTCCCAAAGATGGCTACTTCCTAAAGCTTGAAATGACAGGATCCCAATGCTAATCAGAGCCTGGGCCAGAGAAAGAAAGCAGTGTCTGAGTGCCAGAGAAGCCGGGACATGTTCCTTCAGCTATACAGGGTAATTTAGGGTGTGAATTATTTGCAAGCTTTTGAATTAATTGTTGGTATCAGGTAATATTTCACACACACACCACACACACACACACACAGAGGCACACAATATAAGGGACAAATTTTTTCAGATATGAGGCTCAGAACCATCCTTTAAGAAATGTTTCATCATTCCTGAAAGGTTTGATGTGAGGCCTCAAACCAGAAAGGCACAAAGCAGGGACTGGGAAGTCTCAGCTCCCTTCCTTTGATACGAACACCGTTTTAGTTGCATGATGGTGCATATGTATGTAAATCTATATAGTCATTGTATGTTTCCGTTTTTCAGATAACTGTGGGAGTGAAGGGCTGAAGACTTGGCCATCTTCTCTGAGTTCTTGAATACTTGCTCTCTGGGGCCCAGAGCTAAAACGGATCATTTACAAAAAGCTAAAGTATATTGATTGTCACCAGGTACAATTAAGAGCCTTTTCAAACAAGCTGCTATTGATGACCTTTAGGGGTGACTTAGCAATTAAATACATTTATACATGCCATTACAAGTCGACAATTCACTGAGAGAAAAAGTGCTGTATTTCCAGGCAGATTTTAGTTAGAGCTCACATAGGCACCAGAGCAATCCAGAGTGCTGGCAAACTCAGATGTTCTATTTTATTTTTAGGCACATTTCAGTACTCGTGGGAAAAAACCAGCCATAGTTTATAGCCCTCTTTTCTTTTTTTTTCCCCTGGAAAAATTAAAGTATTTTCTCACAGAATATGGGTGAACTTTGAAAGAAATCTCAATATTTGTTTGAACAATGAATACTTTTATTAGACGGAACGGCAAAAGAAATGCTCATCTCCTTTGTGAATGTCATCTCTGGTAGCTAAAAGGCACAGAAGAAGACAAAATACCTTATGGGAAGAAGTTAAGGAAAACAATTGCCATTTTCCAAACAGAACGAGCCAAAAGGACACCGCTCCTCCATGCCCATTTTCCTGGTTTTTATTTTATTTTAGGATCATTTTTATAATTTCGAGAATTTCCAAGTCCTGTCTGTTCAAGTATTCCTCAAATGCATGTCCTCTTCTGTATTTTTAATTTAGTTTTGCGAGTGTGTGTACCTAATGAGTTGAATTAGTGTTGCCCTGATTTGGATGGGTTTACGACTACCCATTTAAGATTGGGGTCACATTCCTGAAGAAGAAAAAGAAGAAGAAGAAGAAAGAAGGAAGAGGAGGAGGAGAAGGAGGAGGAGGAGGAGGAGGAGGAGGAGGAGGGAGGAAGAGAAGGAAGAAAGACAAAAGAAGGTAGAAAGGAAGGGGGGGAGGGAGAGAGAGAGAGAGAGAGAGAGAGAGAGAGAGAGAGAGAGAAAGTGTGCACCACCACCAAAATCAAAAACCCCTGGCTCCTTCCTTCTCTCCTTCCCAACCTTGTTTCTCCCTCTGTTTCTGCTATATAATGTATGGTTTCCCCATGCTTTAGATAGGGACTTGACCTTACCAAAGAGGAGTTAGATATGGCCAGTTTTTGTTTTTGTTTTCTTCATCGTGGTGTATACATGTGGTGGAAGTGTTTGAAGCAAGTCTTAGAACAGTAAGGGTATAGCCCAACACATTTGCATACCAGAGGTGTCATGGTTCTGTGTCAAAGGGTTATAGACCGCCATTAAAGGAAATGTTCTCATGGCAACAATATTTTAAAACTTGTTTTAAAAATTCTTTTTATGTATTTCACCATTCCCCCCATGGTAGAAGTGGCCCTAAGACGTGTGATGAGGCTGTTGCCAGGGAAACTTGGTTTTTTAGTGAGTAGCAATTTCCCCAAGCAGATGCATTTCCTTTCTGACTAATGAGTGTGTAAATGGTACCTCTATTGCTTTCTGCCTCCGTGTTTTGAAAACAACTTGAACTAGTTGCTTAGGACAGCAGACATCTGCTTTGTAAAACTAAAGCAGACAGACTCTGAGCATGCCTTATTTAGATGCAACTTGCACATCATACCTCAAAAGCACATTCACTAGTTTGCACCGTTTTTTGGTTTTGTTTTTTTGTTTTTTGTTTTTTTGTTTTTTCTTTCTTTCTTTCTTTTTTGGTTAGAAGGCGTCTTATACCTGCTGATGGCAGGAATAATTGTTTAGATGAAGTAATAATTAAGAAAAGCTCCTCTCTGGGGATTTAACTTTGTCAATACTGTGCATTTCATTCCCACAGGTCTAACCATGGGCAAGGGAACTTGAGTGTTCTGGGCTGGGAAGCCGACTGGAAGCTGCATAATAGCAATCTGGATTGTTATGCAAAGCTGGGGGAGCAAGGCTATTTCAGAGGCAATAATGTTTTCTTCCAGTTCAGCGATCCACTAATTTCTATTCACTTTAAACTGCTCTTGTACTGTTCAGAGGAGGAAAAAAAGTTATTTTCTGCCGTGAGTGCTGTTCTAATCTTTGGCTTTGAACAGAAATCTCCTTGATAACAAGGAGATATAGCCACTCTCTTGCTCCTTGGGACAGCTGGCAATGGGTGCAAACATATGCAAATAAGGAACATAGCTATTTCCATAAAAGGTGGAGCCACATGCCCTCTAATTATGCCTTTGATTTTCAAAGGAGGAGGAAGAGAGATTTAAGGAATTTGGAAAGGGCTGGCAGAGAGAGAGAGAGAGAGAGAGAGAGAGAGAGAGAGAGAGAGAGAGAGAGAGAGGAAGATTGGTATTGTGATAAAGAGGAAGGATTATCTGAGCAGAGGAGAAGGCACCAAGGTTTGTTAATTTTTTAAGTTTCTGTCTCCCTGAAGGAGCCCTCTGAAGTTTCAACTCATCAGAATTTCCAGTAGTATTTCTGGAATGAAGGACTATCAATTTGCTAATTTTCTGTGAATTTACAAGATCTCTTTTGGTGTGATTATGCAACATTACATGTTTTTTTTTTTCCATTTTAAAAGTTATTTATTCATAGTTTGTTAGTTTTTTTGCTTCTCTACAAGTCTCTCAAAGTGATTGAGGCTGAGTCTTCTAAAGGTTAAACTGCAGGTTTGATCAAATCTCGAATGTCTTTCAATCAATGATCTCTCTTTGTGCCAGAGAATCTGTCTCCCGGGTACCCAGTTTCCATTGATTGATCGATTGTGGCTTTTTGAGAAGTTCACCAAATATCAAGAAGAATGCCCCAAATCTAATTTGGTTTCTTCATGATTAGGCTGGGTGGATTAGTGTTTGGAGCTTGCAGTGTCCACATTAACAATTGCCATTACAGAATATCATGGTGTCAACGTCCCCACAGTGTATTTGTCTGGTTTCTAATGATGCCTTTTCCTCTTCTCTACCATTCCTTGGGAAAGTCCTTTATGTTCACCCAACACTAAAGGGTTGGGGTGGTAATTAAACTTTACTTCCTAGAAGGGCAGGATTACCTGATTACACTACCTAGAATTCTTCTACAAGGAAGACTTAAAGTCTCCTACCCAACTTACTAGTTTATACAATGATTTATTTATGCAGTGTGGATCCATGTACCTACTCTATACTTTGGGTTATAATTTTATGCAGATCTACCTTGCTCTAAATGCTCTCCCTGCCTTTGGCAGTTGAAAGCTCTTGTAGGTAGGATCTTGTTCCCCCAGTTATTTCATTGTTTAGATATTTGTTTTAAAGCCCTAGCTTTATTTCTATTAAAAAGGTAGGAAGAGCCATTATGGACTTGTAATAGTATGAAAATATTCCATGTCTCATGGATTGTAGGGATTATAACATCATTATTTTTAAAAATTTGAACTCATTGTGTTTAGGCTAGAAAAATCCTTAAAGGTATAATATGCTTATAGGTATATTGTATATTGTACCTCAAAGAAACTGCAGCTCCCATACAGCCATTTATTAAAATACTGAATCATATACTACCTTAGAATTTAAATACACTGGAGTGTAAATTCTTTTCCAGAGGCATTTAAGTCAGATATTTAAGTTAGATAGGTAAAGAGGTTTTTTTTTTTTTTTTTTTTTTTTTCTGTAATTACAAAAGACTCAGATGGTGTGGCACTGTGGCACATAACCTGTGATTCCCAACACTTAGGAGGCTGAGACAGAAGGCAAAGATTGTAGATCAGCCTAGGCTACATACTGGGACAGTGTTCCAGAATGAGTTGAAATTAAACAAACAAACAAACAAACAAAAATCAACAACAAAATATTCAACAGCAGATTTCCTGTTTCACAATTACTGAGGCAGTACAGTCCAAAGAGAAGGAGCTAGCAAATTCTATTTCTGATGATGTCCCTTCTTCTGGATTGCAAAGGATTGCCTCTTGCTGAGTCTGTTTCTTGTTGAGTCCTCCCTGTGCAGTGTTGAGTAGCAATTTCTCCAATTGAAACATTCCACTCTGGAGGGAAACTTAAGATTCCAAAGCCAAGCCAAAATCACAAGCCTCTGGAAGCAAACAACTGGTAGTTTCAGTAAACTTCTGAAATGAAGTCCACAAGGTTCTACGGCACCTACCTCCTCATGGTTAGGAAAGCAGTAACAACTCTGAGGAGAGGGGACCTTCTATACCTGTTGAGCTGCTGTCACAGTATACAGGGAACTCTGGGGTTGAACCCAGGCTGGTTGGGCTGTTGGTATTGCAGCTGCCTTTGGGTCACCACTATGCTGGAACACCACTCTTAACTCTTACCTCAAGAGGAAATTTCTTGTTTCTTTGGAAACTCGGTTATGTCATATGGTGTTTTGCTGGGGTCAATAGGTAAAAGAGTGTTTTGCTGAAGCAGACACATGAGAGGATGCTTGATGTTTAGAAAGAATATCAATATGACCCCACAGACAGTGGGAGGAGGCTCTGGCATTGGTTTGCCTTGCACTGTCTCGATGGTCTGTATTGGTTCACCTGGCATCACATTGCTGATCGTGACTTTGTGACTTCACAGAGTAACTCGCCAAAGAACTTGTTGTGATATTCTGGTGGCTTGCTATCGCTGATTTGTGAGTGATGATTGCTGAGTGAACTGGACTGCTGCTGCTGACTTGTGTTGGTGTTTTGCTAAAGGACTGAACTGCTGACAACGAAGATTGGAATCGCCCCAAAGAACTATTTCTAAAGAGATCCACAATCCTGGTTTCCTATTAACCTTTCTTTCCCCCTACCTCTGGTGGGTGATGGGCTAGAAGGGAGGTTGAAGCATTTAAGGACCTTTATTAAAGTAGGTTTTGAAAAATCTAAGCCAACACTTAACTCTTGTTAGCAACCCAATAAACTCATTGGATAGAATCTTTTCTTTGTTCTGTTGTCAATGTCCTATTTGTTCTCATGGCTACAGGAAAGTTGAACAATGAAAGAGTGCCCTGGCCTCTTGTGAGGACACAACTTCCCAGAGGAGTGACCCTTCATGACCCTGGGCAAGCATAATGACCTCTAAAATGTCTAGCCACAAACGTTATTGAGTTATGGTTAAGGCTTTAACATGAATTTTGAGGGATACAGACATTGGTTGAAGAGCCTTCACTGATGTGACTGGTGTCCTCACCTTATAATACGAAGTGATTAGAACAATAATAAAAGGAGATTATATGCAGACATAACAAGGAAGTAGTAGTCTCTAAGCCCAGGAGAGAGTCCGCAGAAGAAACCAATTTGTCATCATCTTGATCTTGTGTTTCTACATGCCAGAAATGAGAGTAAGAAATGTTGAGGTTTGGTCTGTTGTATGTATTGGAATGTTAAATTCTGTGCCCCAAGGTCTAGTTGCCTCAAGATAGTGAATTCTCACTTATGCTAGCTTTTGTTGTGCAAACCTTGCTCCTTAAAACTATTGGTTGAATAAAGATGCCACAGCCTGTAGCTGGGCGGAAGGGATGTAGGGGGGTATGAGTTCTGGCCCTTGGGGTCTGAGGCAGAGATCTGAAAGGAAGGGGAGAAGAAAGGAGACTGAGGTAGAGAAGGCAGCATGGGTTAGGTGGAACCTGAGCTCATGGCCATGACAGCTGGTCTATGGGAGTAGGAGTGGCCCAGACAGAACATGGCAAGTGATATCTCAGAGTTACTGACAGGGAAGAAGACAAACTAGCATAAAGGGTTGACATCTGTCCAGCTCTAGTGTTTTAAGGCTTATTAGAAATATAAATGCTTTGTGTCTTTTATTTGGGAACTGTAGGAAATATTTAAAAAGGGAACCAGCACGTTCTGGTGCTAGTGCCTGCACCGGCCAGCCTCAGGGCTCCATCTGGGTGATCTCAATTGGGCCGTCTCTCTGTACCGGAGCTCCTGAGTCCCTTGGTGGATCTCTGCTGCTAGGCCCATCCACTACCGCCCACCCCACAACACCCATTTACCTGGTAGAATCAAAACTCTTATAATTAACCAATCAGAATTATGTATCAATAAATTCTCAATTTACAAGATGCCAATACAATAATTTCAGAACCAATTGATAATGATAAAAACTCTATCCCAGTTATACTAACCTTACGCTATCATAACAACCTGTGGCTGGTTAAAGCCATGCTGGTTCAAGTCCACAGCCATCTTCCTTTCTCTCTTCCCTCTCCAGTGCTCCCTGTCTCTGCAACTCTTAGCTCCGCCTACCTTTTCCCTGTCCAATCACAGGCCTCCTGCTGCCCTACTGTGATTGGACAGGGAAAATCTTGCAACAGGGAACTAAATGAGCAAAGGAGGGGTCGAAACTGCCAAGTAATATTTACCAGGACAGAAGACATTTTCTGTTTTGTTTTGTTTTTTACTTCTTTGACACGACACTAACAACGAATACAATTTATATTACTGGTCCCATATTTGAGCTTTTACAAAAGCTCCTGTAGTCTCATGTAGGAGAAAGGTGGAATGATGATAAATCTGTCATTTTTTGTATTTTTTAAAGTAATTATTCTGTAATTTGTCTTTCAACCAAGTGAATTTTTTTTTTTTTAATATATTGTTCCAAAAATGAAGCGCTCGAAATAAAAACACATGTGTTTAAGAAGAAACATATAGCTGCTGGGATGAGCTGATTCTTGCAGCAGGCAAAGAGTCTGCCGGTGGAAAAAATATAGAAATGCCTCTCATTGGCTTCCTGTTATCATGCCTAATATCTGCATGTGCTTTTATAATTGCTGACATGACAATCCTAAACCACAGTGAAGTGAAATCGTTTCCTACAGAACAGCTCCTGCTGAGAAAGAAGTGCTGAGCAGAGGCCCTTCTCATTCTGGAAGTTATCTTCTTTTCCAGAGACATTGAAAGCAGATTTAAAATTAATTAAGCCCAAAAGGGAGATACGCCAGTGTGCACATACTTCGAGCAAGCACCATGTCCAATTCATCAGAATGCTGTCCCAGCTTTTGCTTCTAAACTAGACCGTCTCAGCCAAAGGGGATTTAGAGGCCACTTAGTCTCCTGTCTTTTATAAATGTGGCATCTGATGCCTGAAGGCTTGATCTGTTAGGAAAGAAGTGGAGGAGGAGCACCCAGCAAAGATGATGCTGAGAACACTTTGTTTTATTTATCATTCATGTGGCTTGAGGATTTCTCATTACTGTTTTTGTCGTTATTGTTGTTCACTATTACTGCCACTGTCTCCTCCTCTTCCTCTCTCCCTTCCTCTTCCTCCTCCTCCTCCTCTTCTTCTTCCTCCTCTTCCTCTTCCTTCTCCTCCTCCTCCTCCTCCTCCTCCTCCTCCTCCTCCTCCTCCTCCTCCTACTCTCCTCTTCTTCCTTCCAAGAGAGGGCCACCCTATGTAGCTCTATCTGGCCTGGAACTCACCATGTAGGTCAGGATGTCCTTGAATTTGTAACAGCCTTGCAGGGCCACACAAGTGCTGAGTCACCCTGTATCAGACAGGAATCTTTCTGGTGAAAATCTTAGAATATGCAACCCAAGATTGTTTAAGCCAAAATGGTATTTACTGAGCAACATAACTAAACTTCATAGATTTTTTTTTTTTTTTAAATAAAAAGTATAGTGTCCATTTCAATTTCAATTGCCCAGCAGAATCTGAGTACCACATCAAACTGCAAAGGTGAATTTGGCTTAGGTATTTAGGCACTGTTGTGATTTCAATAGGACATGCCCTGCGCAGGCTCATGTGACTGAACACATGGTACTCAGTTGCTGACACTGTTTGGGAGGGTGTCCAACCTTAGATCGAACCTTCCTAAAGGAAGTAGGTTACCAAGGGTGGGCTGTGAGGTTTTATAACCTAGACTTGCTTTGTGCTGATATGAGCAATCGGCTTTATGTTCCTACTACCACAGCTTTGTCCAGACGCCATTTGCTGCCGTGCCTTCTCCTTAGCCCAAACTCCAAGTCAAAAATCAAACACTGTGCTCTCAAGCTCTGAGTCAAAAATCAAACACTCTCATTAAGTTGCTTCATTGGGTATTTGGTCAGAGCCTTGAGAAAAATAGCTAATCAGCTGCCTTCTTCAGGGCCTGATTTCTTCCTTCTTTTCCAACTTATTTTCTCTGTGTCAGATTCATTTTCAAATGTAGCCTGACCTTGCCGTCATATTAGCCTTTTGTTCTCAGGGTTGACATTCAATAGGAGAGACTACTCACCTCCTTTCATTGGTCTGGAAAGTTTCTTTGTGTGTCTTTAACTGTCCGTGTCCATCACTAAGTCAATTACACTGGTAAAGATTCTGTACCACTTTGATTTGTCTGACTGTGGCCATTTTTTATGCCCCGGGAGCTGGCAGTAAAGGCTACTTTTCTTGAATTATAGGGACTGAGAGTTGAGGGCAATTTTGTATGTTTTTTACCAAAAGAAAGAGCATGCATGAATGCTGGCACATCTCCAGCTTGAAAATGGGTTTCTGTGTTCCCCTTTGAAATCCCTCCCCTTCAATTTGATGTATTGGGAGCTGCTCCATACCAGGTGTGCAGCTGGGATAAAGTAGACAGTGTCTCTCTCTTAGTCTGATGTGTGCTGCTGTAACAGAATATTTGGGAGTTGGTAATTTATAAAGGGAGAGTTGTGTTCCCTCGCCATTCTGGAAACTAGGAAATCAAGAGTGAAGGCATTGGTGGGCGGATGTCTCTTTCTAGGATAGTGCTTCATTGCTGCAGCACCTAGAGAGAAGGATGCTGTGCTCTCTCTTGGTAGAAGAAAGGAAGAAAGAATGAATCCACTTCTGCAAGCTTCAGTGGCCCTACCCATTATGGACCTCTGTTAGGCCCCATCTCCAAAATCAATGCCTGAGAGATTCAGCTTACAACATATGGGTTATCAGTATACATTCAGACCATAGCACGCTTGATCACATGGAACTGAATCTGAAGAAATATCTTTACACACAGTCATCAGGACAAATAATAACTTATGTGTTAAATAGTTTTTAAAAGCTAAGAGCTTATCCACTAGAGAAATATACTAACATGTTTACAGATGAAGTTAGGTGATGGTTGCAATATTTTCAGCAAAGGTACATCAGCACTCGCACATACATATATACACAGATGGGGCAGAGGAAGGGGAAGCCAATTAATCCATTTTTAATGATCAGGGAACTATGAACTGTGAGTGGCTGTTGAAATATTAGCAGGTTGTCGTTAGGGCTAAGATTGGGAATGCTTAATTTCTTCTGGCAAACATTCCAGTCAGATGATACTCCCTATCTTAGCATGGAAGCCAGAAGCAGCTCAGGAAGACAAAAACTGTAAGGGTCACTCTGGGAGTTGCTCAGCAATGGGTAGGTGGATGAAGAATAGGGGTTACTGTCCCTGTCTTAGATTAAGGAGGATTGTGGCCACATGGGCAGATGGGAGAGTGAGTACCAAGTCCTCCCTACCCTGTGCCCTAGGCACTGTGTCTAGTCTGCTGATGTACAGGGACCACCACAGAGGAGGGTGTTTGTCCTCTTCCTTGAATTGCCTGCGACTTGTGTGGGAGACAAGCATGGCGAGCCAGCAGGACACTGAAGTCAGGTGCAGTTTTGAGTATGTTCTTCTGGAAAAGAGAGGAACAGAGGAAAGAGAAGGAAGGGAGAGATTACGAAAGGCTTCCTGGGGGAATAGTTACGTAACTGGTCCTCAAGAAGAGATAGAATTCCAAGAGGGGAGGGGACGAGGAAAGGTACTCCAGGCAGAAGGAATGACACCCAGTGTTCCCTCTGGCCCCGTTCTATTCTGCGCTCCCACCTGTTTAATGTGATGTTACAGCTTCCGGGGAGAGGCGGCTTCACTCCTACCACCTCACCTGGGTCCACAACAGCGAAGCCTCAGAAGGAAGACCTTTCTTTTTCTTCCTTTCTTTTCGGTTTTTCGAGACATTCTCTGTGTAGCCCTGGCTGTCCTGGAACTCACTCTGTAGACCAGGCTGGTCTCGAACTCAGAAATCCTCCTACCTCTGCCTCCCGAGTCCCGAGTGCTGGGATTAAAGGCGTGTGCCACCACCGCCCAGCTATGGAAGACATTTCTTTAGCGTGTTTCCCTCTGCCCACTCAGAGCACTGGGCTCTGCTCGGCTGCCTGTTACTGCTCCCTTATGGCTTGTATGGGAGGGGCGTCATCGACAAAGCAGGTTGCAAGTCTGTAGTTGTGGCTCTTGATTAATGGTCTGAGGTCACGATTGGAAAATCAGAGTTTGTCTTGCACAGGCAATCCCTTTAGGGGCATGAAGAGGTTTCACTGTATGCTGGCGCTGTTGCTCAGGGTGGTGACATTGCCATCCTTTTCTGGCCCCGTACTTTCTAAAGCTTTTAAAGAAACAGCTTGAAAGGATGCTTTTTAAAAGTGGGAGGAGGAGTGGGAGCAAACTTTTCTCTCTCTGGAGCCACCGTGGCAAGTCTTTATCTAAAGCCTTTTGTGGAGTAGTAGGGATTCCCCGCTAAGAGAGTCTGCTATTCTTCAATAATAGATTGAAAGCTCACATCTACCTCCAAGGGCTCACTAAAGAACTAGTGTGTTAAAAGCCTAAAGTAACTTTCTGTCCTAAAAATAAATTTTATATCATGATGTGCAGGCAAGGTCTACTACCCACATGGAATATTTTTGATCCATTTGCTATTTCCAGTCTTGGTTTACAAGTAAGCAATTTCAAGAGACATACTCATTAGGGAAGAGAGGCAGCCGTGATTGGAGTGCTGAGCTTTTGGCAGGCTGTTGTAGGCCCTAGGAGGTGACCTGGAATAGCCTCTGGGCCCTCAGTCACAGTGCTCAGGCTTGTGGCCCGGTAAGTGGTTCCTTCCCTCAGGTATGCAGTCTCAGGGCTAGCCTGCTGGTCACAGCTCCATGAGCATAGCTCTGCTGTGCAGGTCTCTGCCTCCTTCCTAGGCTAGCACCTTCATTTAATGACTGGCCTGCGAGCCCAGGGCTGTGTTCAATGACAGGGTAAGGGATTATTAACCAGTCTACTGTGGGTTCCTGAAGTTCCTGACTTTCTCAAACTATTTTCTTCTAAAACTCTAGGATCAATAATCATTCCAAATCGGATGGTTTCTTTGAAATACATCAAGAATTTCTGACTTAAATATATGCCCACTAGCTTTTCTTCTACTGAATTTTCTGTATCACTGTCAGCTCCCCCTCCACTAATCATTCTATTCATTTTGTCTAGGCCACAAGGCTTCAGCTCCCCCTGGGTGTCTCAGGAGATCCCAGTTTACCTTTATCCATCTTGGAGAAGAAACTAGAGTAGAACCCTTGACTCAGCCATTTTAGAACCATCTCAGATTCATAAAATTCTTAACCTGGGAACGCTTTCCCATTTAAGAGTTTTGAAGATTATTAAGAGCACGCAGATTCTGTAAATATTTATCACATGGCTACATGAATGTGTACATCAATTTATCAAGTGTTAAGTTCAAGGTCAGGAGCTACACCATGTGAGAAATAGGCATAGCAGGATGTTATCTAGTCCCTTGCCCTCCTTCAGTGAGACACAAATAAACACTTGATGCTACAAGTCACAGTGGATCCTGTAAGCAAGTTCTGAATGGAGACTTACCTGGGGTTAGAAGACCTAAGAAAGTATCCTGAGGTTGAAGAATGAAGCAGATGATAGGAGGATGGGAAGAGAATCACAGGAAATGTGTGATAGAGTGCAATCACTGTTTCGGGGGAGGGGGGTGTTCTGAATTGACCAGTGGTTGTAGCAGTAACATACGGGGGTAACTGCTAAGTGAGTTTCCCTAAGGTACAAAAAAAATCCCCAAACACAGACACCACACTGTTCTTTTCGTTACAAGAGAAAGGATGTTCACCTCTGAAAAGTCACGGAACCTGTCTCTACTTGTTTAGCTGTTGAGTTGGGTGTTGGCAGTCAAATACAGAAACGTCTGCTGCAAAACCCCGTGCTGCCTCTGCCATACCATGTCCATTCCTCAACATGTGAGGGAAGAGAGAATAAAAACGAGACTTAGTGTCAGATTGAGAAGTCTGAACTTCATGAGGGAGATTGTGTCTGGAATGAGACAGGAAGAAATTTAGCCAAACCACTGCATTTTGTTGTGTGAGAATGAAGCTACAATTGTGCTCTGGTGTGCATGTGAGGACATTAAGGAATCAGTTTCTTCTACAGTATGGGCTCCAAGGAATCAAACTCAGGTTGTCAGGCCTGTGTGGCAAGTGCGCTTACCCACAGAGATCCTATGAGCTCTAACAGATATATTTTAAGGACAGCTTTGGTGCTTCAGTTGAATTTTCTGCATTGCAATCATTGTGAAGGATGAGTCGTCCAGAAAAAGGGCATGCTTTAGCTGGAAAAGAATTGTATTTCTAGTGGTCAAAAAAAAATGTGTAGAGCTAAATTACAGTATCAAATGATGATTACCCCAATAAATGGGTGCCACCAATGAATGCCATCAATAGGTCGAAGCCAATTTAACCTCTGATGCTTATGAGTCTGTGAAGCATAGTTGTGTACCTTGTCACCCTGCTGTGATAGAAACAGAGCCATAGAGCAGGTGAGAACTTGGTCACATCTGACCTCACTCTGTTCCAGGTACATGAGCAGGTGAACACAGGTGAGCCTCCCTAGGGTCATGTAAAATGGATGTACGTGGTATGCTTTGTGAATGTAAAGAAAAATAGCTCTAAGATGCATCACGCAACAAAATTACGTAAAATTTATTAATAAAAATAAGACTTTTGGATTGGAGAGATGGCTCAGTGATTAAAGGCACTTAATCCCATTGTAGAGAAGCTGGGCTTGGTTCTAGCACCTACATGGCTATAGGTGGCTACATAGTTGCCCACAATCTTCTGTAACTCAAATCCTAGGAAATCCAGTGGCTTCTTCTAACCCCACAGTCACTGCACACACATGGTATATTTATATACTTTGAGGCAAAACACTTGTAAAAATAAAATAAAAATAAATAAATCTTTTAAAAATCTCCTGTAAGGCTGAAAGTCTTTCTAACACTGCCAAATGGAAATTGGATGATGGCATAAAGAAAGTATATCTAGTTACAATATCAAAGTTTAGCTCATCTTAATGAAAGCTATTTTTTTCTTTTACAAAAAAATATGTTCGTTAGAATAGGCATATGAACTATGAGCTTAAATATATTTTAAGAACTGAAAGAGTTTATATAATGGTATATAATAGCAACATACCTAAAATTATTGGTAGAAAAAAGACAATTCATTTGTACTATGTTGGAAAGTGATTTTTTACACCTATTTTATTGATGTACATCTCTTGCTTTATTAGTAACAGGTCTTAATTCTGTCTGAGAAAAATATCCTGTACTGTAAAAGTAGGTCATGCTGTGCATAGATTTCTTTTCTGAGCATGATGTCGACTCATGTAGTTTTTATGAATGAAAAACAGGTGATATGTATGTCTACAGAGCGTCGGAAATATTGCAAACATATTTAGGGGAAGTATGACTATAGTTGTTTTGAATGTAATATTCTTGGAAAAACCACTTGTCTACAAGACTTTGTTTTGGTTAGCAGACTCTACTAATTGAGACCCTTGTGTGGAAACCTCCCCGAGGGAAATCCTGTAATTGGTGAAATCGGAGAGGGGCGTACAATGTGCTGTATAATTTCTTCCTTCTGGAGCTCTGGCCCTTAATGCTTTAATTGGTCTCATGCCTTTCCCAGGACACAGAACCTCAATTAACTTACCCAAAGAAATATTTAGAATGACCTTAAGTATTCACAGTTAGAATTATCTTTAAAATGCATTTTTATCAATGTTATAAAATATCCCATAGCTATTCTTGGAGCATGTGATGGTTTCTCCTGATATGTCAACTCTGTCAGAGATTCTAGAGGAAGAAAACTAAAGCACAATTTTAAAAGTCTCCAAACTAGGGCAGAGTAGCTTAATTTCTTTGTTTTGTTTTGTTTTGTTTTTTCCTTTCCTTTCCTTTCCTTTCTTTCTTTCTTTCTTTCTTTCTTTCTTTCTTTCTTTCTTTATTTATTTTTCTATAAGGAATTCTCTAGGACTGTTAGGATAAAATTCTAAAATATAAATCTATCTTTCAAACTGTTTCATCAACATTGTCCGTAACCTATGAAGAAGGAGGAATTTAAAGATTTCAATAAATGTGTGGAATAAACAGATTATTTTGTACCTTCTTTGCAATCTAACTGGATAATTTGCTTTATTATAGACCAATGCAACATTATGATATCATTAATTGCTATTATTTTCTTATACGTATGTATTCTTGAGTCTTTAAAACATTTGATATAATTTTATACTCTAGATCTTGTTTCAATAATATACTTTATGATAGTAGTAGTAAATATAAATGTGTAAAAAGACCACAGCCTTATCTGAAACAGTAAAAATGAAGAATGCTTAACCATTAATTAAAATAGAGAATGGATTTTAGACTCAAGTTGGAATAATATATAGCAATTAAAAGTTGGTTTCTTAGTAGGACCCTGATGCTGACAGTTATGAGGTAGAGCTTCATATCCAATGAGGAGAAAAAGTGAAAACTTCCTTCCAACTGAGGAAGCGTATTAATAGACTCACACACTAATAATAAAATAAAAATCACACAAATGAGTGGGATGAATCGTAACTGAGATAGATGATAAGAAGGAGGGTAACTGTGAGTATGTGTAATAGGAACTCTGGCCGGTTTTAGATTTAACTTGCCAAGGAACTGATGAATGAAGTGAAATTGGATGGTGGGCAGGAGCTGGGGAGAACTTTGAGAGCTCTTCTTACAGAGTATAGTAGATAGAGCACTGTATGCTTGCAGATGTAAATGGCCAGTGTGTCTACTGGTATGTGCAAAGGGCTTTCACGAGAGTGCTGTAAGATCTGTGTTTTGAAAGTCTCATTCTTCGGTACTATGAAAAAGCATCAGAAGGTGTGAGACCAGAACTGGTGACCCACAGTGGGGAAGACTACCAGTAGAGGTAAGGGATGACGGATTATGGATTAGAGAGAAAGGCAGGGCTGTGTGAGCGTATTCAAGGCATTGTTTGGGGTTCACAATTAAATGTGCGACACGATGGGCTGTGTGCTGCCGGGAAGATAACTGAACATTACTGGGAGGTTTTAAGCTTGAGTCACTGCTTGTCAGTGACAACCGTAGGAGGATAGAGGGTTGGCCTTGAAGGAGAAGCTATGTACTCCATTTAGGACATGCTCATTGTAGAGAACAGCAGGGCGTTGGATACAAAGGTTTAAAACCAGGAAATCTGTATTATTTCCTCTTACTCTTATTGGCTGACAAATCATGGGCATCCAGTAAATATTTGTGGAATAAAAGAGTGGATTGTCTGGAGAAGTACATTCGGGAGTTGTCGTCTTATGGTTGATAAGTAAATTTCTGCAGGGTAAAACGAGCAGAGAATGAGAGGACAAGGAGCATTAGTGGGGGGAAAATTCTTCTGTTAAACGACTGTGCAGACGTATCCAGTAGGAGTCACGTGTATTAGAATGGCTGGTGAGTTTTGTAAAATGGAGCCTGAAAACATCATTTGGGTTTTTATATTGGAAACCTGTGCTGACCTTACTAAATGTTATTTTTATAACAAGCTGTGGGGACAAGGAAGGAAGAATGGCATCTAAAGGTGATAGGGGAATAAAGAGTTTATTATGATTATTGTAAACTTTCACTTGAGATATGGTCTTTTTATGTAGCCCAGGCTGGCCTTGAATACATTAGTTAGCACAAGACTGGCTTCAAACTCACAATCATCCTTCTGCCTCACCTCCTGAACACTGGGATTACAAGAGTGTATCACCATGCTTGGCTTATTATTATTGTTAATTGCTATCTGGGGATTACTTTTGGTAATAGAGCCATTTTGAACAAAATATTATGGCCATTTGAAGTCTTTTCATCATCCACTTTCTTCTATTTCTTTTTTCAATATTTTATTATTTGCATTGTAGAGTTTTCTTTGATTAACTGTATGAGTAGGATTTGTTTTTGAGAAAATTGCGAATGGAATTGTTTTCCTGATTTCTTTTGCAAAGATTTTGTTGTTGGTATATAGAAAAACTGTTTTGTAGAATTTTTCTAATAGATAATGTTTTTATGAACATGTGTTTCTTGGGTACATAGGTGCTACTCAATCTAAGATAGGCTACACCCTGATAAACATATCAAAAGGTTAAAACTATACTTAATCTACTAAACACCACAGTTCAGCAACATAGTCAGTGTAGAGTATGTAGGTGCTTAACCCATGTTTGCTGGGATACCTAGGTGTGGCAGCTTACTGAAGTCTCTAGTATCATGATAGTTTTGTGATTCACATCATTTGCCAAGGAGAAGATAAAAATTCAGAACAAGAAGTACAGTTTCTACTGAACATGAATCATTTTGCAACATAGTCAAGACCACCATGGAATCATAGGAAGTTGGGGACCACCTGTTTAAGTAACAGTGCAGTTGCCAGATCACAGGGGACCTTTTCAAGATTTGGATAAATTTCTAAATTTCTTTCCAAAATGACTTTATAATTTTATATTCCTGAAAGCAATATAAGAAGGTTTCATTTTTCTTCTATATCCCAGGCAACACTTTTTTGTCTATTTTTTTTTTTTATTCAGTCATCCTGGAAGTGATAACTCATTGTGCTTTTTATTTGCATTTTCCTACTGACTGATGACTAGTGCTCAACATTTTCCCCTGTGCTTCTTCTGATTGCTTGTCTTTCCCATTCAGAGAATGTTTAGGTTTAGGTTGCATGCTGAGATTAGGCTTTAGGATCAGGAAACTTCCTCTCCAGTAGCTAGCTTTCATGTGTCAAGGATGTTATGCAGACTTCCAGGAGAGAAAAGATACAGTATTATTTATATCTAGTGCTGGATCCTGACCTACCAGGCAGGATATGCCCATGGTGCGGTAGTTTCAGGGCTGTTATGGAGTAACTAATCTCATTTTGATTGAGTTTAACCTGCTCCAGAGGAGGGAATATCATACCTGGCCTTATAATTCTGATAAAAGCCCATGGCTGGGGAGGTCACAGTCCTTAGGGTAGAAGCTTTTGTTATAAGTTTTAGCAAATGCTCATGCTATCTAAATATGCATCTTTGTTTCTTTCATTCCTTTCTTAGTTCTTTCTTTTTTGTTTTGTTGTGTTTTGTTTTTTTTCCTGATAGGGTTTCTCTGTCAACTCTCCTAGAACTTGCTTTATAGACCAGGCTGGCCTTGAACTCACGTAGATCCACCTCTCTCTGCCTTCCAAATGCTGAGATTAAAAGCATGCACTACCACACCCTGCTCAAACTATGTTTGTTTATATCCAGAGAACAGAGATGCTCTCAACCTTGATTGAACAAGTTTCTTTTTGCAGCAGTGAGAATAAGCTTAGCCTTAAATGGGATGTGTGTTTCACTCTCCTCACCCAAGGCTCAGAGAATATCTCAGAAAAAGAGGCAGAAAGAAAGTAAGAGCTGGAGAATAGGAGCATGGTGAAATTTGACCATGGATTAACACTCATGATCTCACAGCGGCTGTGGTTACATGAAAAAGATATAAAATTAAAAAAAAAAAAAAAGATGTGACATTGGAACGGGGCTGTGTTAGGGTTATGTTTGAGAGGAGTTGGATGTGATAAATATGGGTGATTATGACCCCGTTTAAGTGTATACATATATGAGATTCTCAGGAATACAGAAATATTAATATTTAAAAAAAAAAAAACAGCTCAGCACCAGGCATGTGAAACCTCTTTTCAGGTTATTGCTTAAGTGAGTTTAAGAGACTCTGAAAACAATACAGGTTATTGTTGTTGCTCTGACTTATCTCCCAGAAATTGAAGGTAAGTTGCTATTGCTGAACATAACGTGCACTTCAGACACAGAATTTATAAGAGTCAAGCAAGATGAAAATCCTGTCTCTGAAACTGGCTTTCATAGTACCAGATGGTGCTCTACGAACTGATAAGGGAGGGAAGCAATCAGTGTTATACCCAGCCGTGATGATAAGGGAGGGAAGCAATCAGTATTATACCCAGCCGTGATGCCTTTGAACCACAACAGTAACCAGCATGGCAAGACATTCCTAACAGTGCAATAATAACATTCATACCTTGGTGATGACTGACTGGACTCAAGAACTGCTCAATAGGAGGCAAATTATGCTGGGTATAGGAAACCTAGCCAGCTACATCAGGCTAGTGAGATCTACCCACTACCACCACTTTACTAGCCCAGCATATTTTCTAATTGTATTCTAAGTACTTATGTTTATACACACAAATACATATAGCTCTTACCCCCTAATCAAAGAAGCTGCTTTGCAGTAGACTGATTATCACAGAAAACAATAACTGGCCAGGATACAGAGGACAATGAAGTGATCAAGAGGTACCCAGCCCTAAAGGATATCTCTACAATACAACTTCTGTACCTAAGGCTCAGGAGCAGTGCAGACAAGGGGACAGAAAGATTGTAAGACCAGGAAGGGGGATAACATTTGAAATGTAAATAAATAAAATTATATATATAACTAGAGAACTAGGAAGTTTGCTGTGGTTGTCACCTAGAAATGATAGGGAAGCTGTACCCATGTTACAGTAAACAATATAGCTGCCTAAATAAGACCCAAACAGTGACAAAATAAGTGGACACTCTAACATGGAAGAAGGAAATATCATAGTGCCTCACCCATGTACTAAAACCTACAGGCAACTAAACAATGCTGAGAGATGGAGAATTAGTCTTCTTGAGGGATGAGCCCCCCATTTTGTAATCTAATAGCTAATGGCCAGCCCTGAAATCATATACATACAAGCAACACCAAATAGACTCAGCTGGTAGTATTTATATGTGTATATATGTATATATGTATATATGTATGTGTATATATGTATATGTGTGTATGTGTGTATGTGTATATGTGTGTATGTGTGTATGTGTATATGTATATGTGTGTGCGTATGTATATATATGTATGTGTATGAGTATATGTATATGTATATATGTGAATAAATGTATATGTATGCATATACATATACGTGTATATATGTATATGTGTATGCATATACATGTATATATGTATATGTACACATGTATATATGTATATATGATATATATGTATATATGATATATACATGTATATGTAACAATGATAATCGATAGAAAAGAAGGCATGAATTTGAGAAGGAATATATGGGAGATCTGAGAGGGGTTGGAGGGATGGTACAAGGGAGGACTGGAGGGAAGAAAGGAAGAGGGAAATGATATGATTCTATTTTCATTATAGATACTTTTAAATGTTGAGATATGTGAATTCCTCATATATTCTGGGTACTAGTTATGGTTTATAAATATTTCTCATCCTGTGGATTTCCTTTACATTCTTCTTTGTTTTCTTTCAAAAATAATTATACTCATTAAAAATAAACATATTAACTGATACTTTAAACTTGTTCACATTTGTGGAGTAACCTGTGGTGTTTAATATATGTCTATATTATATGTTTAAATCAGAATAAGCCTGATCTTGCCATAATTTGGATTTGGAATGTTCAGAGCCCTGTGTGTTTAAGTCTTCATTCCTACCTTGGTACTATGGGGAGTGGAGAGTGGAAGTTCCACACGGAGGGAATCAGGTGATTGTTACTGTGTCCATGGAACCTATAGTGGGTCCCCAAGCCCTCCTGCTTCCTCTGTTTTATTTTATAGTAATGACGTGAATAGTTTTTCTGTGTCACATCCTTCAGACCCAGCATGCTTTGCCACAGGACCAAAACAATGAGGTCATTGGCTCATAACCTACTTCCAACCAAGTTTGGTCCCCAAATACAATGATTTCCTTTATAAATCGATCAGGTCAGGGTTTGGTTTTTTATTGTAATGGAAGCTGACCAACCCACACACTAAGCCTAAGTATCTAAATTATATTTCATATAAGCAGGCATGTGCTTCCTACTTATAAACTTTAAAGGATAGAGATAAATAAAATTTCAGAACAAGAAGTATTATTGTCTACTTTTTCTTTTTATTAAATAGCAATGGCAGGCTGAGTAGCAAAGATATGAAAAGCCATCTACAGTGTTTCCTCAAATTATTTTAAAAAGACAACACATTATCTGCTGTTTACTACTCCATAGTAATGCAGAGCTAATTGGTGTAGGCTGGAACTGAGTGATATAGCGTGGATGATATATATATATATATATATATATATATATATATATATATATATATAT
>JADRCH010000215.1:1206570-1219601 GCA_019843965.1 Rhynchomys soricoides | reverse complement strand
TATATATATATATATATATATATATATATATATATATATATATATATGAATGACTTTGGGTGTTAGCTACCTTCATATAGGGAAAAAATCAATATTGTAATATAGCTAGGCTGTGTCCAAGAAACAGCCATGTATTTAAAGATGGCCAAGACTTCATGAGTCTTCTTGATCAGATGCGCCAAAACGTGTTTATTATGAGAGATTTCTTTCTCTTTTTCAGTTCTGGGGATCAGACATAGGACCCTGCTCATATAAGTCAGGAGCTCTACCATTGAGCTCCAGCCTCAAGACTTCCTTTGTAGGAACACAGATTTGACGATTACCTCCAGTTCTTTTTTCCTACCTACACTCATATGATTTAGAAAGTATTAAATAAGAGGGTACTGCCAAATAATTTAAAACTATATGTGGATCTAAAGTTAGAAGGTTTGTAACAAACATAGAATTTACTATCAGAGCAATTGATGGAGGAAGGCAAGCATATATGGGTACAGTTGGTTAGAATCTGGAGAAAATAACTCTTGAACTCCAATGTCCATGGTGAAGCCATCTTAAAATATAGCTTTCCAGTGGGGGGTTCTGAACTTTAGGAGAGTGGGGCATGGATAACTTCTTAGCAGCTTGAAATCAATAGCAAAGAATAGTTTGGTGATATTAAAGGACAGGCGTGGCACGGGTCCTTTACAATACTTTGAAAACTCTTGAGTGTCATAAAATATGGTGGCGACACTGGGCTCTGTACAGAAGTGTCTGCAGTAAAGGTAGGGTGGTGAGTCACGCAGGAGCAATGAAAACAAGATTATCACGTTACTCTTTATTTCCTTGACCAAGCCAGAATTACTTAGGACTACCTCCCACCTAGCATTTGCTTCTAGAAGGTGATTTTTACATCATGATCGTCTACTATTTTTTTTTTTTTTTTTTGAGACAGGGTTTCTCTGTATAGCTCTGGCTGTCCTGGAACTCACACGTCACTGTTTTTAATCTTTTGGTATTATTGTCCCTAAGATCGTCGACCCTTTTGCAATGTCTTTTGTGTGGGTGTGGGTGCACGCATGCTTGTGTATGTTCAGGTGCATGTGGGTACACAGATATGTGTATGTGTGTGTGTGTGTGTGTGTGTGTGTGTTAATGTTTTGAGAAATGCAAAATATTGGTCCTCCATGGAGGGAGGGGGATTTGGGGAGTGGACTGGGCAGATTTCATTAGGATAAGAAGCGGACTTGGGGGCATAATTGGTATTCCACATAGAAGAAACAATACAACTGAGGTGCTGGAGAGGTTGTCACAATGCCATTTGGGAGGGAGTTCTCTTTCCAATGGTCTAGACTATCATTTAAATGTTGGAGGGTAGCAAGGATCATATTTGGGTGGGATGCTGGACATGACAAGAAAAGGCATAAAACCCTTTTTCCAGAGATGTGCCTCTGTCCTGGAAATGCATTTACTCTTTAACCCAATGAAAGCTGGGAGCAGTTCTCTTGTTGTTGTTTTTTTTTTCTCACCATGCCCCATTTCAGTGACATTTTTGCATGCAACTCTTTGTGTCAATTCTGGGTTTACATTCCTTTTTTTAATTTTGATGATTTTGTACAATTTTTTAAAATCATATTTATCTTTCCTTACTCAGATCTACACCCTTCTCTATCCTTCCTCTCCTGTTTTGGAAACCCACCGAGTATAACTTGTGCTGCCCATTACTCTTGGATGTGTATCCTTCCACTGGTACATGGGTACCAGACACAACTCCTTAGAGAAAATTCATCTGCCTTTCTCAACATTGACTATTCTCTCCTCAGCTGGGGGAAGACTTGGTGCCCAGCTGCCAAATCCCGCGATTCAATTCTTAACCAGTGCCAACAGAATCCGAAGGCAGGTTTAGAAGAAGCTGCCTTCCATGTCCCCTAACCCTCTAATCTCCTGACAGCTTGGATCCTAGACAGGGAAAAATCATCTGCTTTCTCCATACCAATTAAAGTTCAATTTATAACAACAACGGGAGTAGCAATTGGTCATGACGCAGTTGCTCCACAATATTAAGTAAATTTTGGCTTTTCAAAAAAAAATCTGTAGGCTAATTAGAGTCAATATGCTTGGTCATGTTGGAGGGAATTTCCCAAGAATTGCAACAGAGAACAAGCAAATATTGATTGGAACAATGAATACAACCTTAGGACATTCTGATACTATTAGCTTGAATGCTTTACATTTGAACAATGGGATAAAAATTATAGAGGTTAATTGGCTGTCAGTGTACTCTATGCAACACAGCTCAATTGTATCCTCACCTAACAAAGAAACGTTTCAGTACGTAAATGAAAATTATCCATAATTAAAATCAAACCCTTTCTGTTTACTTACAACTTAAATATATTTTATATAATATACAACATAAGTATACATAAAATATATTATGATATGGATTGTATTACTCCATAGTTAATGGTTAATTATATTGATCATATTAATTATTAACCATGGGATCACTCCCAAGAATAGAATGTTAAGAATTTCTTAAGCAGGGAAGAAGCACAAATGTACAATAAGGATCACACAGACAGATCATGAGTTTATTGTAAATGTATAGCATTTAAGTGACTTTCTAAATCATGCTACTTGGAGGTAGGTGATGAGTTTATTGTAAATGTATAGCATTTAAGAATCTTTATTTCAAACATATTTCTATTGGATGCCAAAGATAATAAGCCTCATGTGCAATTATATAATTCCATATATATATATATACTTCAAATGTCATTCCACTTTATAACAAATCCACAAACCATTAAGTTTATAGAATTTTGCTGTAAAGATGACCTACCATTTGATAGAAAATATGGTGATTAGCAGTGTGTATTTACACACCTTTTCAGTAGCTCTTATTGTTCACTTTCACTGACTAAGCTGCTTGTTCCAACAGTGTGTGCGTGTGTGTGCGTGCACGTGCGTGTCTGTGTGTCTGTGTGTCTGTGTGTCTGTGTGTATGTTATCATGCTTGGGTGTTGGTACTCAGGCATACCCCACTATACCGAGAGACAGGGGTTTGCATTTACCTAGAACTCCCTGATCATGCTAGGCTGACTGGGACAATCTGCCTAGGGATCTGTTTGTTTCTATACCTAGGGCTGGATTACAAGTATACACTACTGGCTGGCTTCTTTTTTAAAAATATGTGGGTTCTAGAGATCAAACTTAGCTGCCCATTCTTTTGTGGCAAGCCACTTTACTGACTGAACTATCTCCCAAGCTGTTGGATTATTCTTTGTACCAAGTCAAGGAAGGTGAACTAAAGACAGCTTTATACAAAGTTTTATGCAACAACTCAATTATTTGTACGAATTGGAAACTAAAGTCCAAAGCTGAGGTTTACTTCAAGTCCAATGGATCCCAAGATCTCAATGTATTGAAACTCATTCTTTCAATTCTTTGCAGCAATAGAGAAGAGGCTGACTTACAGACCATCATGATCAACTGTTTTCTCTAGTCACTGATGAAGAATATGTATGGTTAAGCAGAGGAAGAGTAGTTAGAAGGGAGGCAGGAAGGTGGAAGATGATATTCTAGAATGTTCGGTTTATAATCGTGATTTGACTCCCTTTGGACTCTGTAAGTCAGATGAAGATAAACAGCCTACAGAAGACCCATAACCCACAATTTCTTAAGTTGCCTAATGACCTTGCAAAAGTAAAGTTTGTAAGTAAGGAAGTCTTTATTGCTTTTAGGCAGGAGCCAGAGAAGATGTGCAAATGTGATCTGGTACCCACACAAAATGTAACTGCAATGCTTTCTGGCTACACAGTAGCCAAGTTTTGCATCTAATCTCAACTGGCTCAGGCTCAGCAGGCATAAACCACAAAAAAGAAGGAAAGAAGAGAATCTCTTTCACATGTGGTAGGCATGTCCCTAATGTGGAGTAGTGTTCTATCAGAGCTGGATGGTATAAATAAAGGCCAGAGATTAGAGATAGTTTTATTGATATTTTCCCAGATTCCTTCCCTTTGCTAATGGGTTGTTATAATAGGACCTAACTTGAAATGATGTGTGTAGGCGGTGTGTAACACGGAGGCTGTACTTGTCAGCATGTACTGTACACTTAGCTCTATGCCTTTCAAGAATTTTCCACCCCGTGGATGGTTTTAGGTGGTAGAAACTCCAGGAAGCAGTTAAGTTTAGATGAGGTCATGGGAGTGAGGTGACATAGCTGGGGTTGCTGGGCTCTCTCCTACCCCAACCAGAGATCCTCCTGCTAATTGCTAATCTCACCTTGGATGTCACTGCCTTGGGAAACGTGAGAGATAAACGTAAGTCCTGTTGTTGAAGCTGAACGGTCTACAGTATCTTCTTGTGGCCTCCTTAACCGAGATGCTGTTGACGGTGTGAGTACTTGTCGGTAGTATATGTGGCTGTCGCTAGGGGTGAGTGAGCATGTGTTGGTGAGGAGAGAGAAGGGAGGGGCTGGTTAGTACTGGTGTGTGTGTGTGTGTGTGTGTGTGTGTGTGTGTATGTGTGAGTGCGCATGCGCGCGCTTGCATGTACTCACATGTGTGTGGTTGCCGAGAAGCATGGGTTCAACTTTTGTCCACGCAGTCCCCTCAACTCATCTCTTCTCATCACACATAAATCTTTGTCATCCTTAGTTTATGTGGAAGCACGGATCAACGGCAGCTGTCTGCTTACTTTAGAACTGTCACGGCAAGATTGGGCCGTTCTAGTGGAATTCAACAAGCCTTGGGCCCGACCCCGAAGCAACCCCACCCCTCTTTAGCCCTAATGTTATAAAGACTCTATTTTCCTTTAAAAAAAATCTTTTCAGGTTGCTTTATGAGAAAATAAATGAATAAAGTTAGAATGGGGAAGGAAGAAAGCAAAGGAAAGATTGGGAACAAGAGGAACATCTGCTCCCAAGTTCTGTGCAGTTCCGACACCCTTAAACACACCTTTGTTCTTTCTCCATGACGAGCCTCCTCCTTCATGTGTAGAGTCTGGGCTCCCGGAGCTGAGGGAACATTCTCTAGAGTCTTTGATTATTTGCAACTCCTTAAAATTCACGGAGGACTAATGTGGTTCGCTGTGACAGATCAGAAAGGACAACTGTTCCTCACCTTTATCTGAAATTACTTCCTTTTCAAGCGCTTGACTAAAAAGCCCCGATCTGAAGGAAATCACAATGTCACCTTTTGGGAACATAACAGCTTTCCTCTCAAGCTCAGATGATTTTTAAAGGAGAGAGTCGGAAGGGGACGGGAAGGGGAGGAAGCGCTCACTATTTACTACCTTGTGTATACACAAGGTGACTCTACTTTAGTAATCACAGTGGCTAGAGAAGAGTTATTGCTTCCTCTGTTCGGTGGTTCAGAGGGTGTATCCAAAAAAAAAAAAAAAAAAAAAAATCAATGTCAGCTGGCTTTAGAGGAAATGTTTTTAATGGGCCTGCTGTTGCCAAGTCTCCCTGGGCAGCTGATCGATGTCTCTGCACTGTGACATCAGCAGCCTGCTTCTGTACAGATTATCTCCCGGGCTCCAGGTTTCACAAGCACACAGAGGTCAGATATTGGAAGCAAGTGCAGGAGTCGAGCTATTAGAGATGTGAAAATTTGAAGTATGAAGAACTACACACGGCTGGGGGAGGGCGTTTCTGACATACAAGGGTAGTCACACCTTACCCCCCTATGCAGAATGGGTCCATGAGGGACCTGTGCTGCAGGAATTTCTGATGTTTCAAAAGAAAAATTTCTTGTATGAATTCTTCTCACATAAAGGATGAGAACCAGACTAAGCGGGGGTCATCTAAAGTGAAATCAGTTCTGAAGGCTGGAAGCCAGGATCCAAGTGTTGGCAAGTTTCATTTCTTCTGAATTATGAGATTCCCCTCTTTTTGGATTCCAAGTGCCTGTGGGATTTTGTTTGTTGGGCAATTTGAGATAGGATCTCACTGTATAGCCGAGCCCAGGCTAGGCTTGTCTTGGACTTTCTGTGCAGCCTGGTTGACAAACTATGTGATCCTCCTGTCTTGATGTCTTATAGTCTTATATTACAAGCTCGGACAGTCACATCTGCTCAAAGTCTACCACCTTTTTGCATCTTCATGTGTTTTTCCTATTTAGAGTCTCTTTTGCAGCAGTTCGATTGGCTTAGGTTCTACTCTCATGTTCTTATTTGAATCTGTCATCTCTCTCTCTCTTTTTTAATTGAATATTTTATTTATTTACATTCCGAATGTTATCCCCTTTCCTGGTTTTCCTTCCACAAACCCCCATTCCATCCCCCTCCCCCTGCTTCAATGAGGTTGTTCCCCTACCCACCCAATCACTCCCACCTCACTGCCCTGGCATTCCCCTATACTGGAGCAAGGGCCTCCCCTCCCATTGATGCCAGACAATTCCATCCTTTGCTACATATGCAGCTAGAGCCATGGGTCCCTCCATGTGTACTCCTTGGTTGGTGGTTTAGCCCCTGGGAGCTCAGGTTGGTCTGGTTGGTTGATGTTGTTGATCTCTTTACAGACTCTATCTTCTAGCACAGTCCCACTCTGAGATACTAAAGATGGGCTCCATGTGGTTGACCTGCACCATCTTCCAGTACTGCCCCTTTCTAGGATACTTGTAGATGACTGCTTTCTGTGGTTTAGATGTGGCTTGTGTCCCACCATGCTTTAAAATTCTGGTCCTCCTGGAAGAACTACAGGTAGGTAGTGGAAGCTTAAACAGTAGGATCTTAGTGACAATTCCTTGAGACCTGGAGAAGCCAAGGTTGGAGGGACCTGAGGGTGGTCTCGTGCTCTTGCATTGCAATGCATCAGTGGGTGATGGAAGACAAGAGAGTGCTTAGAAGAGCCTGAGCCCTGTGATCCTCCTAAACTCCAAGCTAAATAAGATTCTTCCCTCCCTAAGTCGATGCCCTGGATAATTTGTGATAATAATGAATGGTGGCTAACACAAGACTTTTATATATGAATATTGGGGGGAATACAATTAAGCTGACAACAGGGAGGCACCCCAGAGGCTGTGTTTTTCATAGGCAGGCAGCTTGGGCATCTGCATTCCGTTCTCCTCATTCAGACTCTTTGACAACTATGTATTACAAACAAGACACAAACAACTCCAACACACATATACAGTGACTTAATTAATACTTTAAATCCATCCTGAGACAAGAAATTCCTAAAGAAACTTGTGATTATTACAGATTATAAAGGCTTGCCATAGGGACTGTGGGGTTCCTTGACTCCTCCAACAGAACCAACTTTGTCATCTTTGTGAACTGTGTTCCATTTTGGAGGTGGCATTGTCTTTAAATAGTTAGTAATTGGTACCTCAGTGCATTCCAGCATTTGTCACCCCTCACAGCTCCTATTCTCTAAGACACAGCATCTGTGGTGAGATATGGTGGTTTACACTCCATCTGTGTGCAGCTACTCTTGTGTGCCAGCAACTACTTAGCTTGCAGAAAGAGGTCCCCATGCTGCTGATAAGGGCAACTCCTGGGAATTATTTTTCCAATGAGTCAAAATAAATTTACTTCTTATAGAAAACAACAACAACAACAACAACAGCAGCAACAACAACAACACAAAGTCCTAAGAGAAATTACATGTTCTAAGGAGTATTTGAAAGACTTTACTTTGAAAGAAGAATATGGACTTTTTGCTACATGGAGTGATGACCAATAATATTGATCTAGTTACTTCAAAATTACCAAAGCACAAGTAACCCGATTTTTTAAAAAAGCAAAGGAACCACTGAATATATAATTTTCCCTGAAAGAAAAGTATAGACACAGCCTACAGGTAGATTTAAAAAGATGTACCCATCACTAATCAATCACTAATCATGAAATGAGTGCAAAGAGAAACCAATATGAGCTATTGAACTTTTCTATTAGGATAGGCATTATTGAAAAACAAAACAAACCAAGAAGGAAGTTCCTCAAAAAAATCAAGCTACTAAACAATCTAGTAATCCTATTTGAGGGAGTATGTACAGAGTCTGCCAAAGAAACATCTCAGGGATAGTCATAACTCTGTATTCACTGCAATATTATTCACAGTAGCCAAGATAAGGACGTAACCCAAGACAAATGGAGAAAAAGTTCATAATATCATAGGCATTTACATATACATACTTACATGTTGTTTATCCATATAAAAGAATGAAGCTCTGCCATAGTTGGGAGCTCGAATGGATCTGGTGGACATTTGTGTTAAGAGAAAGAAGTCAGACTCAGAAACAGAAGTGCTGACTGGGCCTTTTAGCTATGAAATCTAGAAAGTCAAACTCATAGAAACAATAGTGGGACTTTGGTTGGAAGGACTTAGGAGGGAGGGAGGAGAATGGAGGGTATTGATGGAAAGGGTTATTTTAGTTATAGGGTGGACAAGACCTGAGGGTTGAAGGGAGACTAGCATGGACAGTCTTCAATGTGTTAATTAATTTGACTGGATATTATTGCAGAGCATACATAACTTATCAAATCATTATTCTATGTACTTTGGATATCTACAGTTTGCGCTCACCAAATATTTTGAAAAGAACTTGATACTGAATGCTCTCATTTCATATTCCTATGACTGACTTTGATTGCTGGATGGTTCAAATTGTTGATATAAATGTAGAAGGAGCTTTGCATTCTCGTGGGAAAAACAACGGAATGTGGTATTTAATCAGGACTTCTCAAAGACGTACCTGTTAATCTGCTTTGTGTTGCCATGGCCAAATAACAATGGCTTGTTAGCAACAGAGCAACAGAGATTCTTTTCCTACCTTTCTGGAGCTGGGGAGTCTAAGGTTAAAGGAAGTGTACCTTGTGAAGGTCTTCCATGGAAAGGGACAAAGATCTCTTGATCTTTATCAAGAGAGCCAAAGAGAAAATTGGCATTGAGCTTGCTTTTATAGTGACTATTCTTGTGGCCTTAGGCTGTAGAGAGAACGTCTTGTGTACGGATGTGGCACCTGTCAATAATAAATCTCATGGCCTATAGTTTAGGCAGGAAATAGAGGGTGGGACATCCGGGAAGCAGAATGGATTCTTGGAAAACGCCAGGCTGGAGATTCACCTGGGAAGATGGGACGAGTGCAGGTGCATGGTGCTTGAGCATAGGTAACCAGCCATGTGGCAGAATGTAGACTAGAATAAATGGGTTATTTTAAGTTATGGTCTAGTCAGAGGAGAGCCTAGCTATATGGCCATAGTATTTGTAAATATATTTTGAATCTGAGTCTTATTTCTGGGAGGGGCTGTGAGGAAGAACCAGACCTAACTTCTACATTAAGTCCACTCCCAGGATGAAGACATTAATCCACTTCTTAAGGCAGAGAGTTCCTGCCATTTAATGGCCTGTCTACAGCAACTGAGATTAACCTTCCAACCTAAATCTCAAAACATACAGGGCTGGTTAGGGTTTGTACTCGGAGACTAATGAAAACCATCTGGGAAAAGGGAATTTCCCACATCTTCTTCACCTGTGTGGGATTTACTTGATTGACGGTTGATGTTGGAGAGTCCAGTATCACTGTGGGTGGTGCCACCCCTGGGAAGATGACCCTAGGTTGTGTAGGAAAGGAAAGGATTGAGTTTGGAAGTGGGGAAGAAGGGCACTACAGAAGCAGAGGGAGGGAACAGGCATCAATAATAGAAGGCTGTTTGAAAAAGGCCTTAAGGAAACATTTTATATTTACCTAAAATTACAATTAACACATATGATAGAGTTAATATATATTAACTGAAGTCATGCTCATTAGGCTGACAACCTCCCCCCAGAGCCATAGACTATTTAACAAAACTCCCAGCATTAGGCACGAGAAACCTGTTTTTGAGTTATTGATTAGGGGAAACCAAAAGACTTCTAAAACTAAGACTCTCATAGGCAATGGTTGTTGCCCTTGGTAACCTTCCAGAAGGTGAAAGTAAGTCCCTATTGCTGAAGAGAAAGTATACTTCAGACCTGGGACTTGGAAATTTTGAGCTGGATCAGTTTCCATACTGCCAGTTGTGATATGCAAGCTGGCCAAGTGGGGATGGGGGAGAAATCAGTAGCCCAACTCAGCTATGATGCGTATGAACCACAACAATGCCCAGCTCTGCAAGATGCTCCTAAATGTGCAATAGTGGTACTCATATTTTGGTGGTAACCAATAGTGGCTTAATTGGACTCAAGGCCTGCTCAACAGGAGGGAAATTATGCCTGGTACTAGAAACCTAGTCAATTACTGGTTGCTAGTGAGGCCACTAATCTTGGAGGAAAACCTACTACCACCACTTCATTAGACCAGTGAAAGACCAGTGGCAGATTTTCCAGGACTTTTATAAATGTGGCACAGAGCTTTGTTTCCTAGGTAATCCCTCTGCCTTGGCATCTAGGTAGGCATTAACGTGCTCCATGCCACTATATTAGAATGACTATATTAGAATTAGTGTAATGTATCTCCCAGCCGTCCGAAAATCGACTCTGTCCCTATATCCCAAATCTTCTACTCCTTTTTGTAATTTATCTTCTATGGATAAAACCTTAATAGTCTAGCCTAGACAAATTTAGGATTGGACAAAGATTTATTTTGTTAGATATGAGAGGTTCTGCTTAATTATAGATTAGATGCCAATGGCTCTTGTAAATTAAGTGTTTCAAACTACCCAGTATATGAAGTCAGTTGGATAATCAGAACCAAATAAAAAGTAGATTGGCTATAGCTTCCACCAGTAAAACCTATTTTTTTTTTTTTTTAAACATCAGTAGTATTGCCTGATGCATTTGTCTTTTGGAAGAACACAACATCTGGTTATTGTGATTTGATGTTGTGATTGTATGTTCTGCCTTCAGTTTTAGAAGCTGGTGTTGCCAGATAATTAGTGGTCTAACCTTAGGGCAGCACCTGCTTAGCTATCACATGTGATTTAGGCAGCAATACCATTTTCTTACTGCAGAGCTTATATGCTGTTAATTATCTGATTTTTTTTCAAAAGAAAGATAAATAATCTTACACTTAAATAATTGAAGCGACTTGTGTATAGCACTGTGAATGTACTTAGCACAATTATGTGCTGTGCTCGAAAATTCTAGGATAGTTCATTTCATTCTAGGTGTGTTTTATGACAGGTTAAAAAAAAAATGTGGACAAGCCAGGCATGGTCAGTGTGATGCTGAACTTTGGGCACCTGAGAAGCAGAAGCAGGACAATCAGGGATCTGGTGGAGACCTGGTTTATACAGTGAGTTCCAGACTACTGTGGGCAGGCCTTGTCTCCAAAAAGAACGAAGAAAAAGAAATAAACAAAGCCCCCAAAAGACAATGAGAGAGAGAGATACAAAAACAGAGAGACAGAGAGACATAGAGACAGAGAGATGGCTGTGATTTGATTCTTACCTGTGTTTTTCTTTTTGTTTTGTTTTTTTGTTTTTTGTTTTTTGTTTTTTGTTTTTTTGTTTTTTTTTGGAGTCACAGGCAATGGCTATGTGGGAAAAGGATCCTCTTTGATTTTATTTTTTATGCAAACATTTAATGACAAATAAATAAAACAGGGATCAAAAATATAATTGCCAATACAAAACTTATTTCTCTCCTTTACTGGTTTCTAAACCATTGTTGGTATCCTTATTTTATATATTAAGTTCTTTTATTTATTTACATTCCAAATGCTGCCTCACCTTCCTGGTCCTCCCTCTGGGAGTTCTTCAGTCCATGCTCCTTCCCCTTTGCTTCTGACAGGGTGCTCCTCTACCCACCCCCACCCTACCCAGCCAGCATCCCCCTTCCCTGGGGCTCCAAGTGTCTACAGGATTAGGTTCACCCTCTCGCACTGAGGCTAGACACTTTAAACTCATATTTAAAGTGTTGTTCTTCAGTAAGACCCTACTATCTGTCCTGAGCATTAAGGTCCTCAAATGTCCTGCTTCCTCGTGTTCTATGTCCTCCCATGACCATTTAATGAACATTTATCAGGGACCAGACCCTATCTGACTACAAAGTGGACAGGAGCTACCTAGATACAAAATTGAGAAGGGGGACATGGAGAGAAGGAAGCCTCTCTGAGGTTAGAAAGAACTTCAGGGTGGGCCACAGAAAGCCATGCACAACTTCATGCCTTTGTTGAGTTCTGATTGTGTGAGAGGTGGGTGGATGGAGATTAGGACCAGCTAAGTGGCATGAGATAAAGCCAGGGAACTAGACTCTTATTCTTATGTACCACATACAGAACACTGGGCTTTATCTTGAAGCTTCTCTATGATGTTTGGGAGTCCAGGAAGGAATTTAAACAGGAGATGACATGAAGTGTACCATTTAGAGAAAGTGCCCTAGCTGTCCTGTAGGGATGGATGAAAATAAAGAAAATTTGGTGACTTTGTAATAATCAGATAGAAGTAACCGAGGTCTAAACTGGAGCTGAGAGGCTGAAGAAGAGGATGAGATGTGAGCCAAAAGGAGAGAGAGAGAGAGAGTGTGTAACACACACACACACACACTACATTACATGGCTGAGTCTGTAGCTTACACAGAATTTCCACTTTGTGGCTATATTAATGAACTAATGAACACTTTTCAAAGTTTTTTTGTTTGGTTGGTTTTGTGAAGCATTTTCTTTATCATTCTCTAAGTAGCTGGTCTGATGACATGTAAATGGGTACAAACCAGGCAACACCCTAAGGTCAATGCAACATGAGGAAGCAGTATACCTATTGCTGACCCACAGGACGCTACTCTACTGAAAATGTGATACAGTCGACTCTGAGCACTGTATTGGAGAACAGGGAGAGGGAAATAAGTATTCTGATTGAACAGCGAACAACCAATGAACAAAGAAAGGGGTTTGCATTTTCCTCTTGTGACTTGCTTAGTGACTATGGCCATAAGGACTTGAAGGAATCTGGGGGGAAAGACTAGGTTTGAGCTGAGCAGGAGCAGGTGAAGGTTTATTTCAAAGAATAAAAAACAAAACAACAACAACAACAAAACCCATACACACAGAGACAAGACACAGACACACACACAGACAGACATACACATACTGACAGACACACATACTGACAGACACACACACACA
>JADRCH010000215.1:1165230-1196570 GCA_019843965.1 Rhynchomys soricoides | reverse complement strand
CACACATGCATACACAAATTCACACACATATTTACACACATACACATGAATACACATACACACACACTCATATGAATGCAAACGTGAATACACACAGAGATCTACACTCTTGCCTACACATATATACACAAGCATACACACAGTTCCACACACATATGAATATACATGTACACATCTAAATATACACACACATATGCACAATCCACATCCACACACATATATATGCATATACATACACATATCTACAAACATACATGAATTTACATGCACATTCACACACACACATGCATATATACACAGACATCCACAAACACACATGAATACACACACACACATAAGTACACACATGTGTATACACAATACACACATATACACTTACATACACACATCTACAAACACACATGAATACACCCAAACGTACACACACATGAATACACACATGCATACACTTACATACACTTCCACAAACACACAAACACACATGAATACACACACACACATCCATACAACACACTTACATACACATCCACACACATGCGCATACACACACACACACTCATGCACATATCAAGGAAAGGCACAGGGAACACAGACTAAGAGAATATAACTGACTTTGATTAGCTTCATCGGATGCCTGAATCTTAGGCTTCAGTCTCGAACAATGTGACACAGCGCATTTCTGTCCTGTGAATCATAGTGTCCTCAGTATATTATGGTGATAGCTCAGGTTGATTAAGAGACGTGTGCTTCTCAGCACTGACACTGCAGCCAGGCTCTGCTCATTCTATTGCCCTTACCTCTTGAAGTTCTGTAATGCCACCAGACTTCATTGTCCTTTTTTTAGAATAAAGGCAGTCAGACGAGCTGGCTGCTGAGATCTCTTCCAGGGTTTGACATCTTTGATTCTCATCACATAGAGAAGTACTGTGAAAGATCTCACTTAGTAGAAGAGGAAACTCAGGCCTCGGTTGATTATATGTTGTGAGTCTCAGGAAATGGCTGGAAGTGTGGTCTGCTGTATTTCTCTTCATGTTGCCCTGGTATATGAGTTTTCAATTTGTAAACATGAACGATGCATTTTTAAAAATTATAGACCTGCTCTACTGGGGAAAAAATGTTACTAACTTGGACAACACTGAGTTTTTCAGAGTAAAAATGATGATTTTACCTCACTGTGGTGATTTACCATTAGAATATCCTGAGAGATTTTTGTTTTGTTTTGTTGGGGGAGGGGTTCTTTTAGTCTGTTTTGTTTTTGTTGTTTTTTGTTACTAGATCTCAGTATTTTCAAAGCATTTATTAATAGGTAATGTCAATATGAATACATAGAAATATTTTTTTATAAACTCTGGATTTCAAAGTGTTGCCTGTATTTGGTAAGTACCTAATCTTGAGTTTATAATGAAAAGTTTCTCCGTTCCTCTTCCACACTCTCAATATTTCCAAAGGCAACATTCTTCAATTGTTAATTCCTTTGAAGATCTTCTTGATAACTTTAGATAAGGAATTTATCTGAACAGGGCTCTCTAAGTAAGGGCTAAGTTCCGTTCCATAATCAATAGGTTATGCCAAATGTTTCTTATTTAAAAGTGAGTTGATATTCCATACACTCTTCTGGATCTACCGTTAGTGGTGGAGTTTGATAGCAATATATTCTTAGTTTTCACACATTTTTATAATTTAAAACAGTATCATCTAGTACTATTCTTTTAAACATTCTTTCTTGATTTTTTTCATCAAATCACTAAGTCCTGGTGGCAGTTGGTTCATGTTTGTCTCTCTTTTCTCGACACAATGCTCTCCTCACCTTCCCTGCTTCTGTCTGCTTCTCTTTTGTATTGTTAGTGTTAATATTTACATCTTATGCGAACACAATATCCTCTATGCCCAGGGTTTGTGTCTATGTATAGAAGCACAATGAAATAATGTTTTATATTTGATTGTTAAAGAACTTTGGAGATTCCAGATATTCTGTACAGATAGATTCTGTATTAAAAAAAAAGAGAGAGAGAAAAAATTGGAAGTTTCCCTCTTAGGTAATTTTAGATAAAAATGATATCTATTTGTTTAAATTAATTAATATATGAATTGATATTTTTGCCTGCATGCATGTCTGTGTGAGGGTGTAGGATCTCAGAGGTACAGACAGTTATGAGCTGCCATGTGGGTGCTGAGACTTGAACCTATTTCCTCTGGAAGAGCAGTGCATGCTCCTAACCTCTGAGCCATCTCTCCAACCCCAACAACATCTATTTGGATGGTGATGGGAGATAAGTCTGTGGCTATTCCATCAGTGCTTACGACTTAGCATAGGGCTGGAGAGATGGCTCAGCAGTTAAAAGCACTTACTGCTCTTGCAAAGGACCTGGGTTTCATTCCTAGCATCTAGATGGTAGCTCACAACTGTCTGTAACTCTAGTTCCAGGAGATCTGATGCTTCTGACCTCTGTGGGCTCCTGCACATACTTGATACACATACATAAACTCAGGTACACATATACAGTAAAATAAAAAGATAAAACTGACCTAGCATAAACAAAATACCCTGAAAGAACGCCATGAGTATCATTTACATCATTTTTCAAAATTGCATTAAGTTATTATGTCTGAATTCTGGCATGCTTCAAAAGTTCAGAATTTATATCGCACTGGATATATTGCTTACAATTTCTTACTGAATTTAGAAAGTCTATGCTTTTACTATGTTTCTGCCATGTCATGCTTGAAATTATCCATGTAATTCAGAAAAAGAAAACCTCTCAGGAAGATCTTCCTAGATTCATATCAAAATATTTTACCCCTGTTAAAAGTGGAACAATGGTGGTGGCTTAGGATAAAGGGTAGCCCTTTTCTAATAGTGTCCGGTACTTTGAACTCTGTCCAGTGAAGCTTGAGGGGCTTTCTGTTGGTTCTGAATAAATCATGACCATATTTTTTCATTATGCTAAAAAACAATTCTACTACTGCTGCTTTTGTGTTCAGATTTTCTGCGTGGTTCCTAGGGAGTGAGCTCCCCACCCCTTTGCTATGAGAAGACATTCTCTAACCTCTTCATCTGTTTAGCATTTCATACTCTGCAGGCATAGATCCTGGTGATCAGCTGAGCTCCCCAGCTCTGCGTATTCTTACTTCACCAAGAGTAGTTATCTCACTGGTGAGGTAAGGTTGATACAGAATAGGCTTCTCTAAGACAGGCTAACCCCACACCAGATACAGGACTGGTAAAGCCTTTAGTGGATTCCTGCTTGTGATGTTCATTGCAGCCATAAGCTGACTAATACCAGGATTTGATCTTTGCACCGGTCTGGGTTTCAAGAGCTGTCAGGGTCTTTATGCTGTCTGAAGGTTTTTATTTCTACAATAGATTTCGGTGGAATTTCACTGTAAAATTCCCAACTTCCAATTAAAACCACATTACTCTATGTGGGGGATGGGGTGGAAGGGAATGTCGGTTACTAATGTTTTAGTCCTCACTAAACTGGGGGTCCACCTCCTATGCTTTAATTTCGTTGTCATTGAGAGTGTACTCTACTTGGGAGGCTTGTTGGTCTTGGCATGTTACTAATAAAATACAGCTTCATTTGCAGGAGAACAGATGGGTTCACTGTGACTGTTTTGATAAGAACCTATCTGTAGAGTTGCTTCTAAGACTGAAAGGATTCTGCCACCAGGGATATCGTTAGCCCCTCACATCTCCATGTGTCCTGGATCCTTTATGGAGGCTCATCTGGGCTCAAGCTGCATCTTTGACAGTTTCGCAGCTTTCCCAGTGCTGCTAGAGACAGTGTGAAATTGTGCTGATTAGAAATTCTGGGAATTCCAGGGATCTGTGTAGCCACTGAAGAGTGGAAGAGATCCTCTACCTTAGACTCTAGCGGCTTCTCCTCAGTGGCTGTGTGAACTTTTCTAGCTTGTTAGCTGTGACTATCCCCTACATTCCAGGATGCTTTCTTTCCATAATTTTTATTCTCCCTTTCTTTCCATCACGCACAAATCTAACCTTTGCCCTATCATGACGTCATAGTTCAAATCTGAAGGCACTATCTTTGGACACTGGGAATCTATGACCCCCTCCATATCTCAGCCTCTTCTGCAGTATTTCTAAATCTACATGGCTGATCACTGAATAATTGGTGAAATTAATACAAATCACTGTCAGGATTGCCTCCATCTGAAGCAGATGATCACCTCTATCCTTTATGTTGTTGGATTCTGGCTAAAAGACAAAACACTCTTTGGTGGTGTTAACATTGACACTTGTGAGCCGGGTTGTGGTGGCGCACGCCTTTAATCCCAGCACTTGGGAGGTAGGGGCAGGTGGATTTCTGAGTTCGGGGCCAGCCTGGTCTATAGAGTGAGTTCCAGGACAGCCAGGGCTACACAGAGAAACCCTGTCTTGGAAAAGAAAAAAGAAAAAAGAAAAAGAAAAAGAAAAGAAACATTGACACTTGTGGACTTGTTTGTGTTAACAGTGAGGAATGCCTGCTTTTCAAGCCTCCTATGAATAAATCAGAGCTGGATCAGCTAGGGTGGAAACTCCTACACCACACATGACATCTTTATATTACCCTGGGTTTCTGTGTATATAAATATGTATAGAAATTAAACATCTTTCATAATAACTCATAAATAAATTAATTTTAAGGCAAAAAGAGAGAGTGTACTCTAAGATGCTTATCATATACGAGATAGCAAATACTCTTTACATGCATTTTATTGAATTCAGAACAATGCCACAGGGAGGTGGCCTTCGTCCTATTTCGTGTACGGGAAACTATAGTATAAGAAGACTTCGGTCTCTCACCCAAAGGCAGACACAGGCTAAAGAATGACCCTGTGGTTGATCTGTGTGCCCGAATTCATCCAGAGTGTACTATCCGTTGTACTCGGCAGTATGTGTCCTAGTGAAATGGCTTTTTTTTTTTTCCAGTGAGACTTTCTTACATTTGTTTTCCCAGGTTGCTAACACGTTTTCTTTTAGTGCTGACTGAAATTGCACTGTCTGGATTTAGCATGGCTTGTTCTTTAGTCGCCTCCTGAAGACATCTTGATTGCTTCAAGTTTTGGCCATTCTGCCTAAAGCTGCCACGAATGTGTGTGCGAGGTTATGTATGGTCCTACATTTTCAACTCCTGTAAGTAAACAACAAAGAGTGGAATTGCTGGATTGGGTGGTGCATCACTTACTTTTTTGTGACTGTGATTGATAAACACGGTGACCAAAAATGAATTTATGGAATAAAGAGTTAATTTTGCCTTGTCGTTCCTGAGCAGTCAGAGTCCACCATGATGGGGAGGCATTACATGACCGACGTCTGGCAGGTACAGGAAGAGTAAATGGCATGTGGGGTGAGCTTATCAACTGTCAAAGTGTGTCCTCTTCGTCTTACTTCCTCCATCGAGGCTTATCACCCTCCCGAATAGCACTACTAAGTGTTTGATTCCCGGAGTCTGTGGGAGGGATTCTTATTCAGAGTACCGCGTGTGGTAAGAGCATGGTTAATTATGGAAGAAACCAACAAATTGGCGATAAAGCTTTACATTTAGATCAGCAAAGAATAAGGATTCCTGTTACCTCCCAAGCTCATCAGCATTTGGTATGGGAGTGTTTTGGATGTGGATGGATCTGGCAGGTGTGCATTGGTTCCTCATCTGTGTTTTAACTGGCAATTCCTGACCCACACCTGATGTTGAACATTATTTTACATGGTTATTTGTCAGGTTCTATCTTCTTTGCTGTCTGTTCAGGCCACTGGGATAGTCTTAAATTAGGTTGGTTGTTAATTCGTGATGAATTTTAAGATTTCTTTGTTTAGTTTGGACAAAATTCCCTTATCAGGTGTGTCCTTTTTTAAAAAAAACAAAAACAAAAAACTTCTCTTCCCAGTGTGCAGTTTATCCACCTCTCTTTAGATTTTTGTCTTTCTGGCCAAAGTTTTAAATTTTGGTCAAGTTCAACATAACCATTTTTTTCATTGATCATGACTTTGTTGGTGAACCTAAAACACCACTAACTAGGTCTGAGCTCAAGAATTTGTTATATGTAAGGCCTACTTTAGTTTCCAGTAACTTGTAGACACAGACACAGACGCACAGACATACACACACACACACACACACACACACACACACACACAACCCACACCTTGCTACATCAAAGAATGTCTTAGATTTCTATTGAAGTAATAAACTTTGTGACCAAAAGTAACTTGAAGAAGCCAAGGCAGGAAAGCAGAGCAGGAACTTGGAGGCAGGAACTAAGGCTGTGATCATGGAGGATGGATGCCCATTGTCTTGCTCCTCTTGGCTTCCTCTTTCTTATGCATCACAAGACCACCTGCCTAGAGATGGTGCTGCCCACAGTGGGCTGGATACTTCCACATCAATCATCGGTCATGGATCACCAATCAAGAGAACGATGCATTCACTTGCCTACAGGTAAGCCTGGTGGAGGAATGTTCTCAATCGAACTTTCCTCTTCCCAAGTGACACTGGCTTATGTCAAACTGAGAAAAAACAAAAGCAAAAATATCAACCAGCACACAAGATAGCCTAGAAAACTTCCCCATGTTGTATTCTGGGAATGTTATCCTTTGTGGCTCATACTGAGTTGAACAATCCATTTTGAGTTAAGTTCTTCGAAGGGCATGTGGTTTGGGTCTAGACCCATTAGTCTAGTGAGAGTTGTCTTATTGATTTTACTGATCTTTCAAAGTATTCGGTGTTTGATCACATTATTTTGGGTGCTCATACGTTTATACTTTCATTTTCATGATTGATTTGATTTGTTTCCTTTGGATGTATTTTGTTCTTTTGCTGGTTTCATTGATTAGAAACCTGGATTATTGACTTTAGATCTCTCTTCTACAACTTTTCATGCATTTAACCAATGTTGAATTTTCAATTTTATTTTAGTTCAAAATCCTTTAAAATTTTCTTGAGATTTCTTTTTTGGTCCAGATATTCTTTTGTGTGCTCAATACAAGGGGGTGAAGAAATAAGTTTTCTAAGTATTTTTAAATTGTCCAGGCATATTTCTTTATGATGAATATGCTAAGGGTTTTAATAGAAAATATCACAGCATATAAGCATAGGTGGGTAATTTAAATATTTTGTCAAAGTCTTGGTCTGATGCTTAGAGTAGACTTGCTGAATATGACTTCACAGTGATTCTTATTGAGTCCCAAGCTGTGGTTTTGGTATTTGTTTAGTTTTGTTGCATGTATGTATTAGTATTGTGTGTTTTAGTATGTATTGTTATTTTCTGTTGGAAGATAGGCATGGTATCTTGGTAAAGGCAAACTTCGGATTGGATGCAGTCTTGGTGAGCCTGTGGCCTCAGAATTCAGCAGAGCTTCCCACTTATACCTTCTACATCAGGTGGGGCAGGAAGCCTAAGGACAAGGCTTGTTAAGAACAATATAGTGCCCAGCTGTAGTTCAGGGTAGCTCTGCCTGCCTTCCTTCTGTTAAAAGTGAGGGGGGATTTTCTGTGATTGGTTAGTCACTAGAAGAAGCTGGTTAGGGTGCTGGAATTAAACTTGTAAGCATCTGAGGATTCCACATCTTGTTTCCCTGGAGGTTTTACAACTCAGGGTTGCCTGTGCCGAGCCCCCAGTGATCAGTCAGCTACAGCTCAGGTGTTTCCACCCAGCACTAGTTCCCACGGAGGGGTTTCCTTTTGAGGGTTTCTGTTCTGGCAAACCCTGCTTCTCCGTTCCTGTCTGCCTTTCTGATCATGAAGACAGCCGTTGGTCCTGTGGCCTCATTTCTCTGACAGATCTCAGAAGGGGTGTTTTTCATTTCTCACATCTCACCCAGAAACAGGAAGTATGCACAACTCTTAACCTATCCTTTCCCACCAGTTGCTGAATTGAATTCTGTGTGGTGGTACAGCTTGGATATATGAATGAAAGGACTTGTGATTGTTATTTTATTGGGGCTCAATTCTAGTGTGTAAGATAAGTGGAGTCAGGTGGGGAAAGAAGGAGAGCTAATTGAATGTGAATTACAAGCCCGGCCACTCCTTAAGTTACTGCTCAATTCTGAGGAGTCCTTGAGAAAGCCATATAAACAACGGCTAAATCAAGTCTGAGAGGTGGCATGGGAGTCAGGCTTTATCTACTGACCTAGTCTCCTCATCAGAAATTCATTCTGCAGTATAGTTGTTTCCTCTACCTTTGCAGGAGCATTCTCCTGAAAGTAGAGACTGAATGGTTGGATATGGATACCCCATTTTAATGGTCAGTGATCTCAGGAAGCAAGAGTGGGGGGATTGATGAGAGAAAGAGGAAGAAGGAAAAAGTCAGGTCAAGAACAGTGGAATATATGACTCGGGTTCCTGCAGTATGAAACGTGTGAGAATTATGTAGAATGTCTCTCTGAATTAGTAATCCAATGCATGGGAGCTTTGGGGAGTGTTCACCCAGTGTTACACCCTATATACATTGTTAATTGCTCCTGGTAGCCATTCATTTCTTGCAGAATACACTTACATGGACATCTGGGATTTTGCAGGTTTCTAGTTAGCGAGATCTTATATTCCAGAAGAATACCAAGCTTGCAAGCAATAGTTCATCAAGACAAGCTGGAAGAATGTGACATGGATTATGAGATGCCTCAGGGACAAGAACATTGGGAGAAATGGTGGAATATTTCTTTTGTGGGGATTATGAGATTGTATCTCTAGAATGGCCAGCATATTCTGACAGGGGGCCTCACATTTGCACCCTGAAGAGAACCTTGCCTATCTGTAGTAAATTGGAACCATGCAGATTTCCTGGTCATAGTTCAATCTGGAACAACAGAAAAGTAAGGTATAATTGCATTTAGGAGGTACTTAATACGTTTGTTTAAATGCTTCTCTAGAAACAATTTTCTGGAAGGTTTTAGAGTTGTCCCCCCCCCATATTTGTAGAATAACATTTGAAAATTTTTACAAGTGAGTACACAAGTCAAGTGAATTAGAAAAAAAATATTTGGCTTCCAATTCTTCTCTTCCTGGGGTGTACACCCATTGAGAGGTGGAGTGTGTTTCTCCACCCTCTTAAATATGGACTAGCAGATAACTTTTTATAAGTCTTTAGATAATAAGCCAGCAGAAATGACATTTTGTGAATTCAGAAATGTGGACCTCATTAGGTGTTGCATGTTCTGTTTTAACTTTAGCAAGGAGACTACTGTGGCAGCAGAGTAGTCTAACCTATTGTCAGATGAGAGTCCTTGTGGAGAATGAGTGAGTTACATTAGCTACCAACCAGTACTCATATCAGACATGTGTTTAAGGCTAATGTTGATCTTTCAGCCCAGTTACTCACCAAAGCCAATCACCTGACTAAGAGTAGATACTGCTACAGCCCAGCCACAAGATCACAAAAAATACTGAATCATTGTTTCAAGACGCTCAAGTCTGGGCTGTTCCTCATGTAGAAAAGTATACTTTAACACAGATAAGATCCTAATACTCTTTGGAACTATACCGTGCCTCAACTAAATGGATACTAAATTAAATAATGTATTAATGCATCCTGGAGAGTTCCCTATTCATCCAAGGAAGAGACTGTAATGGTGAAGTAGCCGTTCCATCTTCAAGTGTAATCTTATGAAAATAATGTCCAGTGAAGTAAGAAGCATGTAGGAATTCAAGTCATTTGTGAAACTACAAAAGATGGTGTTTGTGCATAAGCTCATAGTTTATAGGGAAAGAGTGTCAGTTTGGCGTTTGTAAAACTTGACCATGTGGATGGTGTGAATTTGCAGCATGGTCCAACTATAACTGATTTAGGGCTGAAGTTATGTTGGTTGAGTTGAGACTGACAGATGCTGGAGATACTGTGACGAGTTCATGGAATGGCAGGGACTGGATGGAGGAAGAGCCTAGGCAAGCAGACTCCTTATCTTTATGGCTTTGGGTGACTCTTCGATGCCCAAGCAGTCCAAGGTACCAGATTTATTTCCTGATGGTAAGGCACATTTTGCTTCCTCCTCTTTTAATTCGTATCAGCAGACATTTGAATTTTATTATAAAATGGAATGAAGAGTGAAGGTGAATGTTTTATAAGATCACTAGTGAAAAGAATTTCTTTCTGTGGAGGATCAGTACACTAAATATGTTCTTTTATTTTCCCAAAAGAAAGCTAATTATCTAGATTATACAGAGGGAAGCAAGAAAAGTCCACAGCTACCGAGACTACAAGGAAGGACAAGTACATTTTGCTTTTGGATTTTCGAGGAAGAAAAGCTTATAGATGCCTAAACGAGGTATCAAAGATGCATGATATGAAGAAGTCAGTTGAAGAGAATGTCATACTCTTCAAAGCCACATACGTGCATGCTGTTTAGGGACAGGGTGCTCTATGATGTTATTCTTCCTCAATGCTTTAATGTGGGGAAGAATGCCCTACAGTTTTTACACAAACCCATAAAAAGGAGTCAACAAAATCTGAAAGAGTTTATGTTACATTTTGTTAGTAAAACAGTATTTGAATCACAAGTTATTATAAATAATACACTTTTAAAAACATGGTTAAAATTGTGAACTCAAAACCATGTCCATTGCATTGTCTAAAAAATGAACTCATTTTAGGGAGGTAAAATATTTTACAGTAAAGACAACTAGTTTGGGCAGTCAAGGGATTGTTTTATTTAATTCCCCTTAAAAGCTAGTCCTCTTATGTATACAAACAAAGCACAGAGCAGATCCACTCTGCGTCTGCACCCAAATACCGTATTGACTGTTGTAGTCATGATCCTGAGTGTTAACTGCCTGCACATGTGTTCCTTCATTTGCGGCCAGCCTGGCATCTTTAAAGGACAACTTTGTGGTTTTGCTTCTCACCAGCCAGAAGTGTTTTTAGAGCCATGCACAGGTAATGGCTCTTCAAATTATCACCATTGAATTGGCATCTATACTTGTTTTCCTCATAGCTAAGTGCCCTGGGTGAGAGATGAACATATGCGTGGCCATACCAGAGGGGGACGTCCACTGGAGAAGCTATGCACAGTACCTACAAAGGCAGGAGTTAGAGAAGTGGGAAGCCAGCCTAGGAAGGGAATTCAGTAGCACTGTGGCACTGTGGTGTCCAAAAATATGTTTTGAATTAAGGAGTAAGAATTAGTCAAGAAAATAGAATGGCCAAACACTAGTATGCCATACATGTTAAAGAATTTGGACTTTTCCCTGATCTGGGGTAGTTCCTTACAGCATTTTAAAAGGATTCTAAAGAAGAAAGAGTCTTCATCTAAATTCTTTTTTACAATGATCTTAGGTAACAATGTGGAGGATGAATGAGGAGGCAGTCAAAGTCAAAGAAAAGGGTGTCTAGAAAGAATTAAAGGATCTTGGATGATAAAGATGAGCCATAACATGCAAGTAGTGTGTGTGTGTGTGTGTGTGTGTGTGTGTGGTGGGCATATACAACTATAATAAGAAGAAAGAGAAACTATACTCAGAATTTGTTGTATAAGTTAAGAAGTGAAAAGTGTCGGTGATGCTCTCAGTGTTTCTGCTGGAGTGGCTGTACAAATCTATCACTGTAGATGACGATGATGAGTAAGATGTAAGACTGATGGGTTGTTTGTTAGGAGCTCATGGACAATTGAATCTTTGGGCTTACTGAATTTGAGAAGCCAGTGGAGATTACACTTAATATTCGAATGTATGGGCTTGGCGAACAAAAGACAGGGAAATAGCTGGGATGTAAATAAACATTTAGAAATAATTTTTTATTAATTGAATTTATTTTTGAAGGTATCATACATGAATATAATGGATTCTGATTGTTCTCACCCCTATCTTCTCTTATCTTCTTCCAATCCGATTAACCCCCTGTCCCTACAAGTCCTCTTGCCATGTTTATGTCTTTTTGTTTCACTTTTGGACCCATAGAGGTTAGCAATGACCTTTCTGCATGATTGTATGGATAATGTGGAGCTATTCATTCAGATTGTGAGTCACCAGTGTGTTTACAGTGAAAATAGTGACTTCCTGTCCCCAGCATCTATAATGACCAATAGTTCCTTTATGGGAACATGTTAATTTACTTTTTATGCAGAAATCATGCATGTTGCATTAGAGACAGCCCTAATGATAGTATTTTAATTTAATTGTTTCCTGAAGGACCTGTGTTCAATTGTGGCACACTCTGAGATACTAGGGATTGGTACTTCATCATATAAATTTGGGAATGGCATTATTTAATACACAAAATCACATAAATCACTTCATGAAAATTCCCATTTTCTGAACATAAAAGAGCAACTCATGATTTCTCTTCACATTCTAATTGGATACACACACAGAATTTTATCGCAGGCATAATAACTCCCAGGTTAATAACATCACATAATGACCTCTGACCAAAGTATCACATTTCTCCAATACACTAGTGCATTAATTAGCTGTTTCTCTAAAGCCATGAGGTGACTGTATTACAAGAGAGTAAGGTTTTCCACAAGTCCTTGAACATTCTCACCACTGACAGCTAGAGGCCACATATCAATGTCTGTCTATTGGACTCTGGCTGGGTTCTCTAAAACAAGACTGTCCTAGATTCAGTCTTAGTAGTCAACACTTCACGTATCATGGAATATTGCCTCTGGAAGGTTCAGAATGTCTTGTTAAAAGTCCACTATCCTGAAATATCTTCTAGAGAGATCTTGATCTTTCACATTCCAACTGAATATTGCCAATGCAAACGGTGGGAAGTTGAGTCAAGAGAAATGTTTTTGTTCTCTTGAAATCGAAGCATCAGTAAATTCTATACTATATATGGCTGAATATTCATCTGTCCCCATTGTGGAAATTCTGAGTGTCTAACTACAAACTGGGTCTCATTTTGGTTATTATGGTTGTCAGAGGATATTTGTGACTGAATCTAAAACCAAGGGTTAGCTTGTATTCTTGGTTCAGTCTCTTTTCTAGAATTAGAGAAAAGGAAGCCGGCCTGTGTCATATAGAACACGTTGAAAAGTTCCCATGGAAGAATCATCAAGTAACAAGTTGGGAGCAGTGCTTATGGAGAGTCTATACATCAGGAGGCTTGAATCTTGAATTAACCAAAGATAAAGATCTTAGCGGAATGTCAGGATAATGTAGCTTTATTTTGGAGTGCAGGTGTTCCTCTGAGAACAATGGCAAAAATGGAATTTTTTTTTTCTTAAAATAACTGTCTTAGTCAGGGTTTCTATTCCTGCACAAACATCATGACCAAGATGCAAGTTGGGGAGGAAAGGGTTTATTGAGCTTATACCTCCATGCTGCTGTTCATCATGAAAGGAAGTCAGGACTGGAACTCAAGCATGTCAAGGAGCAGAAGCTGATGCAGAGGCCAAGGAGGAATGCTGCTTACTGGCTTGCTTGCTTCTCCTGGCTTGCTCAGCCTGCTTTCTTATAGAACCCAAGACTACCAGCCCACAGATAGTACCACTCACAAGGGGTTCTCCTCCCTTGATCACTAATTGAGAAAATGCCTTACTGCTGGATCTCATAGAGGCATTTCCTCAAGAGAGGCTCCTTTCTCTGTGATAACTCCTGCTTGTGTCAAGTTGACACACAAAACCAGCCAGTACAATAACCTCCCTTCTATTTTTACATGGTGGTTCTGAAATGCAGAGTTCGGTCTTGACAGTTGACCAAGGTCTTGATTTTCATTTCTGTGATTGGTGCTTGTACTTTCCCTGGCATCGTGCTAGTGATGACACCAACTCTTCACCCAGGCTTTACAAGCATTCTGCAGGCATTGCCTCCCTTCTCAGGATGCTGAGAGGTGAAGAAGCACAAGGCAGGCTTTGCTATGAATTTTGTGAGTGAGAATGAAAATACAAAAACATATAAATATGAATTGGGTAGTCAGTAAACAAATAATATATAATCAGCTGGAATATCAGACACTTGTGCATGTTATGAAGGAAATGAGACGGTAGGTAAAATAACAGGAGATACTTGAGCTTGGTTGGACGGGGCAGGTTGTTGGTGAGCATATGGTAGAGTAGGCAAGAATAGGAATGCAGAGTTTTCCTCATCGATGACTGAAACATTTGTATTCCCAGAGTAAGCTGGCAGGCGCTCTTTTCTCCTTCCCCTTCCCCCAACATGATGGTTTATAGTTTACCAAACACGAATTACTTTCATGTGCAAATGTTTTAGGAACAGCCGTCTCAGAAATACCACAGCTAATGGCTGTGCTTGCTGACTCTGGTTATTTATTAAAACAGAATGATAGATAATCTATGGAGAATGTCATTATTATTTAAACATGTAAAATCGTAATAGTTCAGCTGGGTGAGGTGGCTCAGACGTTCACCTCAGGAAGTTTAGTCGGGAAAGTTGCTATGACTTTCTGTCCAGCTTGGCTGGTAGTATAAGAACTTTATTAAAGAAAAAAAACCTGACAAACAACTCCAGGAGTTTATATATAGAGAACATTTACTAAACACTCCATTGCCGTATGCTAGTTAATTCTTACTAAAGTCTTCAAAACTGGTATAAACAATATGGTCGTATCAGAGATGAAGTGAGTTAGGTCAAGAGAGAACACTTTGTCCATGTGATACAGCTTGGAAGTTTAGAAACCAGGATACAAATACCATAATCAGAACACCATCACACTATGTATGTACACTACACATTCACAGAAAGTTTCTTGTGTTTAAGGCTTGGTGTGTTAAGATCAGCTGAATTGTTTTAAAAAATACGATGTAATTTTTTTGTTTGTTTTAAGAATGACACTTTTATTTTCAAAGCTACTGACAATCTTTAATTTGGTCTTGGAAATCTAAAAAAAAAAAAAATGTGCTTTTTAGTAGAAAGTCTACCTTGAGAAAAAAAATGTGTTATATCCAAGCAATATTCTATGTAAATAGAAAAGAAAAAAAAAAGACTTCTGGTTTCCATCGGTGGCAGGAGACCTCTGCCTGGGCCACCAGGGCTCCATAGCCAAATACCACTGGGAGAAAGATAGCCTCCCAAGAGTGTGGGCAAGCCTGTCTGCTCAGAGGGACCCACCTGGAATACCCAGGACATAGGGACTGAGAAGTGGGCTTCTGGTTTCTTTTGGTGGCTGGAGAGAGGGTCCTGTGACACAAGGCTTCATATTCAAATAGTACCAGGAGAGAGCTGGTATCCCAGGAATGCCAACACACCTTCAAGCACAAGCAAGACCATCACTTCTTTTCAAATTCACTGGACCAAGAGGGACCCTTGCAGAGCCATAAGGACACAGGAACCAAGGGACAGCTGGACACTAGATCCTTCTTGTTTCTGTCTGCACCCCAGAGCTGACCCTGCACCACAGCTCTCCAAACCCAAATTCCTCTCAGAGAGAACTGGTCTCCTTCAAGGAGTATTGACACCTAGGCTTGCAGCACAGACAAGCCACAATCAGAGACAGTAAGACGAGCTAACACCAGAGGTAACCAGATGGCAAAGGCAAGGGCAAGAACACAAGGAACAGAAATCAAGGCTACTTGGCATCATCAGAACCCAGCTCTCCCACCACAGCAAGCCCTGGATACCCCCAACACACCAGAAAAGCAACTCAGACTTAAAATCACATCTCATGAGGATGATAGAAGATTTTAAGAAGGAAATAAATAACTCCCTTAAAGAAATACAAGAACACAGGTAAACAACTGGAAGCCCTTACAAGAGGACACACAAAAATCCCTTAAAGGATTACAGGATAACACAATCAAACGGGCATAAGGACAGGAAAACATAATCAAACAAATGAACAAAACCATCCAGGAATTAAAAACAGAAATAGAAACAATAAAGAAATCACAAAAGGAGACAACACTGCAGTTAGAAAACCTAGGAAAGAAATCAGGAGTCATAGATGCAAGCATGACCAACAGAATGCAAGAGCTAGAAGAGAATCTCAGGTGTGGAAGATACCATAGAAAACATTGACACAACAGTCAAAGAAAACAAAAAATGCAAAAACATCCTAACCCAAAAAATCCAGATATCCAGGATACAATGAGAAGACAGAACCTGAGAATAATAGGTATAGAGGAGAGTGAAGATTCACAACTTAAAGGACCAGTAAATATCTTCAACAAAATTATAGAAGAAAACTTTCCTAACCTAAAGAAAGAGATGAACATAAATATACAAGAAGCCTAAAGAACTCCAAATAGATTGGACCAGAAAAGAAATTCCTCCTGTCACATTATAGTCAAAACACCAAATACACAAAATAAGGAAAGAATATTAAAAGCAATAAGGGAAAAAGGGCAAGTAACATTTAAAGGCAGACCTATCAGAATTACACCAGACTTCTCACCAGAGACTATGAAAGCTAGAAGATCCTGGGCAGATCTCATACAGATTCTAAGAGAACACAAATGCCAGCCCAGGCTGCTATACCCAGCAAAACTCTCAATAATCATAAATGGTGAAACCAAAATATTGTATGACAAATCCAAATTTGCACAGTATGTTTCCACAAACCCAGCCCTACAAAGAATAGTAGATGGAAAATGCCAACTCAAGGAGGGAAACTACACCCTAGAAAAAGTAAGAAAGAAATCTTTCAACAAACTCAAAAGAAGATAGCCACGGAAACATGAAAATAACATTGAAAATAACAGGAAGTAACAATCACTATTCCTTAATATCTCTTAACATCAATGGACTCAATTCCCCAATAAAAAGACATAGACTGACAGACTGGATCCATAAACAGGACCCAGCATTTTGCTGCATCCAGGAAATGCACCTCTGTGTTAAAGACAAACACTACCTCAGAGTAAAGGGCTGGAAAACAATTTTCCAGGCAAATGGCCCCAAGAAACAGGCTGGAGTAGCCATTCTAATATTGGATAAAATTGACTTTCAACCAAAAGTCATCAAAAAAGATAAGGAAGGACACTTCTTACTCATCAAAGGAAAATCTACCAAGAAGAACTCTCAATTCTGAACATCTATGCCCCGAATGCAAGGGCACCCACATTCATAAAAGAAACTTTACTAAAGCTCAAAGCACACATTGCACCACACACAATAATGGTGGGAGACTTCAACACACCACTATCATCAATGGACAGATATTGGAAACACAAACTAAACAGAGACACAGTGAAACTAACAGATGTTATGAACCATATGGATTTAACAGATATCTATAGAACATTTCATCCTAAATCAAAAGAATATACCTTCTTCTCAGCACCTTATGGTACCTTCTCCAAAATTGATCATATAATTGATCACAAAGCAAACCTCAACAGATATAAGGAGATGAAATAATCCCATGCCTCCTATCAGATCACTGCAGAATAAGGCTTGTCTTCAATGGCAACAAAAACAACAGAAAGCCCACATACACATGGAAACTGAAGAACACTCTACTCAATGATAACATGGTCAAGGAAGAAATAAAGAAAGAAATTAAAGAATTCCTAGAATTTAATGAAAATGAAAGTACAACATACCCAAATTTATGGGAAACAATGAGAGTAGTGTTAAGAGGAAAACTCATAGCTCTGAGTGCCTCCAAAAAGAAACTGGAGAGAGCATATCCTAGCAGCTTAACAGCACACCTGAAAGCTCTAGAACAAAAAGAAGTTAATACATTCAAGAGGAGTAGAAGGCAGGAAACTAATCAAATTAAGGGCTGAAATCAACCAACTGCAAACTAAAAGAACTATACAAAGAATCAACAAAACCAGGAGCTGCTACTTTGAGAAAATCAACAAGATAGATAAACCCTTCGCCAGACTAACCAGAGGGCACAGAAGCAGTGTGCAAATTAATCAAATTAGAAATGGAAAGGAAGATGTAACAGATTCTGAGGAAATTAAAAAAACCATCAGATCCTACTACAAAAGCCTATATGCAACAAAACTGGAAAATCTGGATGAAATGGACAAGTTTCTAGACAGATACCAAATACCAAAGTTAAGTCAGGATCAGATAAACCATCTAAATAGTCCCATAACCCCTAAAGAAACAGAAGCAGTCATTAAAAGTCTCCCAACCAAAAAACAAAAAAAAAAAAAAAAAGAAAAGAAAGCCCAGCCCAGGACCAGATGGATTCAGTGAAGAATTCTATCAGACCTTCGAAGAAGACCTAATACCAGTACTCTTCAATCTATTCCACAAACTAGAAACAGAAGGAACACTACCCAATTCATTCTATGAGGCCATAGTTACACTGATACCAAAACCTCACAAAGACCCAACAATAAAAGAAAACTTCAGACCAATTTCCGTTATGAATATCGATGCAAAAATACTCAATAAAATTCTTGCAAACCGAATTCAAGAACACATCAAAAAGATCATTCACCAAGATCAAGTAGGCTTCATCCCAGGGATGCAGGGATGGTTCAATACTTGGAAATCCATCAATGCAATCCATTGCAAAAAACCCCAAACAACAACAACAACAAAATATAAAAACAAAAATAAACCAAACCACATGGTCATTTCATTAGATGCTGAAAAAGCATTTGACAAAATTCAGCATCCCTTCATGATAAAAATTTTGGAAATATCAGGAATTCAAGGACCATACCTAAACATAGTAAAAGCAATATACAGCAAACCAGTGGCCAACATCAAACTAAATGGAGAGACACTCGAAGCAATCCTACTAAAATCAGGCAAGGCTGCCTTCTCTCTCCCTATCTATTCAATATAGTACTTGAAGTTCTAGATAGAGCAATTAGACAACAAAAGGAGGTCAAAGGGATACAAATTGGAAAGGAAGAAATCAAAATATCACTATTTGCAGATGTTATGATGGTATAGTTAAGTGACCTGAAAAACTCCACCAGAGATCTACTACAGCTGATAAACACCTTCAGCAAAGTGGCCGGATACAAAATTAACTAAAGTAAATCAGTAGCCTTCCTGTACTCGAAGGATAAACAGGCTGAGAAAGAAATTAGGGAAATGACACCCTTCACAACTGTCACAAACAATATAAAGTATCTTGGTGTGACTCTAACCAAACAAGTGAAAGATCTGTATGACAAGAATTTCAAGTCTTTGAAGAAAGAAATCGAAGACCTCAGAGGATGGAAGATCTCTCATGCTCATGGATTGGCGGGATTAATATAGTTAAAATGGCCATCCTGCCAAAAGCAATCTACAGATTCAATGCAATCCCCCTCAAAATTCCAACTCAATTCTTCATAGACTTAGAAAGAGAAATTCTCAAATTCATATGGAATAAGAAAAAATCCAGGATAGCAAAAACTATCCTCAACAATAAAAGGACTTCTGGGGGAATCAGCATCCCTGACCTCAAGCTGTACTACAGAGCAGTAGTGATAAAAACTGCATGGTATTGGTACAGTGACAAGCAGGTAGATCAGTGGAATAGAATTGAAGACCCAGAAATGAACCTACACACTTACAGTCACTTGATCTTTAACAAAGGAACTAAAATCATCCAGTGGAAAAAAGACAGCATTTTCAACAAATGGTGCTGGTTCAACTGGCTGTCTACATGTAGAAGAATGCGAATTGATCCATTCCTTTCTCCCTGTACAAAGCTCAAGTCCAAGTGGATCAAAGACCTTCACATAAAACCAGATATACTGAATCTAACAGAAGAGAAAGTGGGGAAAAGTCTCTAACACATGGGCACAGGGCAAAAGTTCCTGAACAGAACACCAATGGCTTATGCTCTAATATCAAGAATCAACAAATGGGACCTCATGAAATTACAAAGCTTCTGTAAGGCAAAGGACACTGTAAATAGGACAAAACAGCAACCAACAGATTGGGCAAAGATCTTTACCAATCCTACATCCGATAGAGGGCTAATATCCAATGTATATAAAGAACTCAAGAAGTTAGATTCCATAGATCCAAATAACCCTATTTAAAAAATGGGGAACAGAGCTAAACAGAGAATTCTCAACTGAGGAAACTCGAATGGCTGAAGCATTAGTCATCAGGGAAATGTAAATCAAAACAACCCTAAGATTCCACCTCACACCAGTCAGAATGGCTAAGATCAAAAACTCAGGTGACAGCAAATGCTGGGAGGATGTGGAGATTGCAAGCTGATATAACCTCTCTGGAAATCAGTTTGGCGGACCCTCAGAAAAATGAACATACTATCTGAGGACCCAGCTATTCCACTCCTGGGCATATACCCAGAAGATGCTCCAACATGTAATAAAGACACATGCTCCACTATGTTCATAGCAGCCATATTTATAATAGCCAGAAACTGGAAACAACTCGGATGTCCCTCCACAGAGGAATGGATACAGAAAATGTGGTACATTTACACAATGGAATACTACTCAGCTATTAAAAACAATGACTTCATGAAATCCTAAGGCAAATGATGGAACTTGAAAATATCCTGAGTGAGGTAACTCAGTCACGAAAGAATGAACATGGTATGTACTCACTGATAAGTGGTTATTAGCCCCAAAGTTCGGAATATCCAAGAGTCACTTCACAACAACCATTGGGCTGTGTGTGAGGTCCCAGATGGAGGAGTTGGAGAAGGAACTGAAGGAGCTGAGGGAGTTGGCAGCCCCATGGAGGGAGAAACAGTGGCAACTGGCCTGACCTCCTGATGCTCCCAGAGACTGGATCAACAACCAAAGAATACACGCGGAAGAACTCATGGTGCTGGCCACATATGTGGCAGAGAAGAGTCTTGTTAGCCATCAGGGGGAGGAGAGGCCCTTTGGCCTGAGCTTGTTAGATGCCCCAGTATAGGAGAATGCCAAGGAGGGAAGACTAGAGTGGGTGGGTGAGTGGGTGGGTGAATACCCTTATAGAGGCAGGGGAAGGGGGAGGGAATAGGGAGGTTCCAAAGGGGAGATCTGGAAAGCAGCAAACATTTGAAATGTAAATAAAGTATCAAATAAATAAATAAATAAAAAAGAAAAGAAAAAAAGAAAGATAGGGAGGGGGAGAAATCTCGAGAGTGGGAGAGAAAAGAGAAGAAGGGGGGGGAGGCGGAATGTCCACAGCAATTAGGCAGTAAATAGGGTTATTGGACCTGATGCTCCCACATGATTTTCCAGACAACATGAGTAATTTATTTCAAAAAGATAGAGTGATCTGGGTTATGTTGTTGATATATTGTTGCAATAACTGGAGAAGTTGCTTCTACTTAGGTGGGTAACCCATAGAGAAAGCTGTGTATTTTAGGATATCGTGTTTGTTTGCTTGTCCTTCATCCTTGGGAATCTTGGCTAGAACACCCTAAGTGCTGGATGCCTGGTTTTGGTCAGCAGTGCCTCAGAAGTTCACTTCATTTTCTACAGGTCTCAAACACCATCACATATCAAGCATTCACATGGCCCGTGTGTTTCTTTCTGAGAGCTGGTCCTCTAGTCCTGTCTTCAGATCTCAGGGATGCACGCTCATTTCCAGGATCTGCAAAGAAAGCAAGGCTTTCCAAAACCGAGGATAAGCTGTCACTTTTGTAGGGCAGATCTGTTACTCCTTGGAATGCATGCCCTATGGGACGAGTGCTCTACACAGAATTTTGAAAGCTGACAGCTCACTGTTGGCAGCTGAGTTTTGACATTTGTGCTGTTATCAAAGCTTCGACAGCTGACGCTGTAGGTATGTGGCAGTTAAGCCTTCTGCGAGGCATGTTTATCTAGCAGGGGAAAAAGCTGTCAGCCCCTTATTATTCTATTATCCTGAGCATTTCAGCTGCCTTTTTGTTAATCAACTAAAACGAACACTTTTTTATTTTTATTTTTATTTTTTGAGGCATCTGCAAAGACAGGACCAGTAAAGAGCCAGGGTTAGGCTTCTAGTCTCACAACAGGAGACTTGGGGTAGAAGTGAGGCCTGCTTGTTTCAAAAGATTTGTTTGGAAATTTTACCTGTGGTTCTGAGAAGTGTAAAAGTAATATGACATCACACAGTACATAGTCCTCATGAATCTCACACATAGTCCTTTCCCTGTTGACTTAGGGGAAATAAATGCTCTATATTTACCCAGGATAGAGCACAATGGAATCAGAAATGCTGAGACTTGAAGATACATTCTATCCAGATAAAGAGAAGTTGAAATGCTTGAAAAAGGACACTATGACCCTCAATTTGAATCCTTCTACACTTTGAAACAAACCACCATTTGATAAGTGAAAGGGAGGTTAGAATTCTTTTGAGCACTAGGGAGTAGGCAGCACCGCAGATATTCTTCCTTCTGATACAAATTATTTTTTGCTAGTGGAAAAACAAAAGCAACCTACTAATGATAAAAAAATTTCTCTTTTAGTAAAAATGTAATTGCCTTCCCACCCTAGGAATCATGCAAAATGTACATGAGTATGCACACACATTTACACACACCTATACACACTTAACACACACACTCTTACACAGGGCTACATAAACACACACCCTTACACAGTGCTTCACACTTACACACACACTCTTACACAGTGCTACACACTTACACACACTCTTAAACAGTGCTACACACTTACACGGTTTTACACATTCTCACACTTAGCACACACATATTTTTATATACATACGCACACTCTTCAACACATACTCACATATACACACACTTTTACACACTCTTACACACACACTCTTAGACACATCCATACACTCTTATACATATACTTACATATTCTTGCACTCAAACTTACACAATACAGTTTTACACACATACACACTCTTAACGCACATACACACTCTTACACACACACACACACACACACACTTTTACTCATCTTTATTAATCACCAATTCAACTCAGAGACACAAAAACTTCCCCTCATCAAAGAGCCCTATCAGATCCTTACACCCTGAAAAATCACAATGTGTCTCAAAAATAATTAACAGCACCCACTGATTTCTACAAAATGAATGCAAACTCCTGAGAATCTGATGCTTTTCTGTACTGGAAACAGTTGGATGAAACAGCTTTTGAAATGGATCATGTCATATTTCTGTATCCCCCAAACCAAACAGGCAGTCCATCCAATAAATAAAACTTTCTAAAAAATTCTCAGTGAAATCCCATGAAGTACACTTAGGAGATATATTTTCTTGTGAAGATGCCTTGCAGACAGAAATCTTGAACTAAATGGTACCCTCTCTAGTCTGAGCTAGACGCTAGGTTTTCAGTGGTTGTAGTAATGACTTTCCTCATCACTGACAAAAAAACAACCCAAGGAAGGAAGGTTTACTTTGACTCATGGTTTAAGGGATACAGTCTCTTGAAGCAGGCTAGGCATGTCGGCAGGAAAAGGTGTGTCTCTTGCAGCAGGGGTGTGAGGTGGAATAGGTGGATAGAAAGCAGAGTCATTGGAATTGTATGTCAGACTGAGATTCACTAGTCAAGATCTATTCCTTGAGAGACACTTCTCCAGCTGGGCCCCACCTTGTAAAGTTTCTAGAGTCTTGATAGCAGTATCACCTGTGGGAGAGCCAAGTCTTTAAACTCACATGCCTATGTGGGAAACTTTAAATGTACATCTTTGTTGGACGTCTGTGCTCGCGGCACCTCCTGCCACATAGCGAGCTGCACAGCCACATCTCGAGTTGCTCTACGGTCGCTGCTAGAGCTGGGGCCATCTTCATGGTAATGGCCCTTCGCACCTTGTGTGGGGGGCAGCAGGGCCTGAGGCAGCCTGTCTGAAGGCCCCAGGTTTCAGGCTGGCAATGGCACAGGGAGGAGAGCACCGTGGCTTTCTCTTTAGAGGAGCAGGGGTCACTGATGGCCATGGGGCACACCTCCCTGGCCCATGGAGGGGAGCACAGCATGAAGCCTGGGGCTGCCCCAGCCATAGGAGTGGGGTGCAGGGGCCCCGGGTTCGCAGCAGTGACTGTGGCAACTCTGGGTCAGGGCTCAGAACTAGACCCCGATGGCAAGTCACTGGGGGTGTTCTCCTCCCACTGTCCTGAGGGCAAGAGGATGGGGTCCCAGGAAATGGTAATCTTGGGCCCCTTTCTGACCCTGGTTTGGGCCTTTAGGGACAAACCCGAGCCTGGCTCCAGTTCTGAGACCTGTCTCAGTCACTTCTGCATAGGAGTGACTCAGCAACACCTGTTTGGCCCTCCCTCTACCCTGCCATTGCTGAAGTGGAGCTATGCCATTGGCCCTGTCAGTCATGCCTTCCCCTTCCCAGTCTCCTACGCCCTCTCACCCCATACCAAAGTGCCCACCCCCTTTGCCTTCTCTATATAAGCGAGAGAGATTGCTACAATAAAGTTGAGTTCCTGCTTTGACAAGACTCCTGGCCTGGTGTGTTTCATTTTGACCGCAGACACTCGCCATCCCGCTCAGCCCCTGATAGACTCAGCTGGACTGGGTTCTCTCCTCTTGCCTGGACCTGCCGGCTAGGAGCTGACATATCTTGACAGTGGCTTTGCAAGGGAATACATAATAACTTATAGGAATAATCATATCTAACACTTAAAGAATGTATGTGATGAATGTGGTATGGTTTTAAGCCATATGTGTGTGGGGGTGTGTGTATGCATATTGTGTACACATATGTAGAGATGTACACTCATATATAATGTTGGATCCTCAACCTGTTTGAAGTTGGTAGATGTTGTCACTGCCCTGTCCCTTCGCAGAGGAGGAAATAAAGGTTTAAAGAGATTAACTAGTTTATCCAAGGTCACAAAGTGAGGAGAAGAGAGAGTAAGCCTGGACCATCTGACTGCAAAGTCTGTTCTGTTTATCGTTATTTTCTTCTGCACCTTGAGCCACCAGAACATTTACATGTTAAAATATGTTAATCCAAAGTTTATCTGCAATACTGGGATTTCAGAATTCCATATGAGTTCTTTAAAAAATGTGGCCAATATAGTGAAAAGGAACAGCCACAATACTAGTGGTGTTTTCAGGTCTTCTATACAAAAATGCCCAGAGACACACTCGATAATGGGAAAACATTGATTATGGGTACAAAAGGCGATGGACTTCAGCACCGATGATAACAGCCAAATTTATATCTCTGCAGTTTCCCTCTCATATTTTTTAATTCCCCTTTCCACATCCGAAAAGCTGTTTTTTTAGAAGCAATAACAGCAGTATTACAGAGTCAGCCCTAATCACGGCTGTCAGCTCAGATTAGCGCAAAGAAAATTTCCTTCAGTCTCTTTCACACATCTGTTCTAGCTTGACTGATTATTTTTTAAAAGATATGTGACTGGTAGGATGTAGCATGGTGTACAGAGTCTTCTTTTCTGTATTTAGAGCCTTTTCTCATGTCCTATGTTTTGGGGACATTGCTTCATTTCCAGAAAGTTGTTCTAGTAACACAGGTAGTCACTCCGCTTCAAGCAGGCTTGAAGGAATGACTACAGCTCAGGGTGCTTGACTCAAGTAGAAGAAAGAGTCACTGGGACTGAAATCCTCTGGGGTTTTTTGTTTTTATATTTTTGTATGATTTGTTTTGTCATTGTGCACCACTGAAATTTGGAGTTATAGGTCTTAATGGCAGTGGTAAGACAATACAAATTGACTTTCTCTTTTTAGAGAAAGCTTCCATTTTTGCAAAAAAAATTATATAATCCTGTGTCATTTATTACTAATTTATAGCATAAATGTATGAGTGTATGTGTGAGCATAATCCTGCCTCATTTATTGCTAATTAAAAACATGTGTGTGTGTGTGTGTGTTTGTGTGTGCACGTGGGCACACCTCACATACTGAATTCTAATGAGCACACTAATCTTTGACAGACCACCAGGTTTTTAAACTGTTTAGTTTTATATTTTCCAAAGGGATTTTCCTAGATATTTTTAAAAACACACTCATGCTCTTCTCTCTTCTCTCTTCCTCCTCTCCCTTGCATCTCTTATCCCTTACCTCTCCCCATTCTCCCCCCACCCCCAACGTGGTCATGACTGGCCTCTCCACTTCTCTACTCTCTACTCTTTTACTTCTCTCTCCCTCTCTCTACCTTTCTCTGCCTCGACTGCCCTCTTAGCTCCCCTCCCCATGCCCTGAATAAACTCTATTTCTATACAAAAAAAAAAAAAAATTAAAAACACACTTATATTCACTTGATTGTTTCCATTCCTGACTATTGTCATGGAATTGAGCTGGATTCGGAATTTCTAGTAAAGAAGATTGGAAAATTATCACCTGTGATCCCCTCTAAATCTCTGACAGAGAGCACTGTCTAGTACATGGTTGTGGCCACCATTCTTCTTTACTTTAACATCTTGAGAATAGATACAGTGGGGATAGTATTTTTAATGATTGCCTATAGGCATATCTAGTAGCAACTGATAATGTGCAAGTATTGATTTGTAAGTTGAAACTCATCAGGACTTATGAGAGCCATTTTCATAACCTAAAACCTTCTACAAAGTCTTTGGCCTCTGGCCAACTCTTACTCTTTCTAGAAGCCAATCATAAAAGTGAAAAATATAGAGATTTATACTGACATTTAAACAGTCTTTTAAGTTCCATTCCAAATCATTCCGGAGGTTTGAAATTCTGTTTTACAAAACTGGGGTTTCTTATCATTACGTTCAGAATGGAGAGATATATTTTCATTTTTCCATAGACTAAGATGAAGTGAAAACCTGTGACATTTTCTGGGTCTTTTGATAAATGTTTCTGAGTCTTTCAATAAATATTTTTCTACTCTGCTAGTAACAATTTCCACTTTTAAAACTATCATAAGGATAATGAATGTTGGGCCCCATTTTGGCCCTGGTTTGGGCCTTGAGTACAAACCTGAGCCTAGCTCAAGTTTCTGTGGCTTTGTGGGAGAGCCTAAGCCTGGTTTGAGTTTTGAGACCTGTCTCAGTTACTTCTGTAGAGGGGTGACTCAGCAAGACCTGTTTGGCCTTGTCTACCCTCCCCCCCCACCATTTCTAATGTGAAGCTTTGCCATTGGCCCTGTCAGTGACCCCTTACCCTCTATCACCCCTCCCCCCTCTTACATCATCTCTTCCCACACCTAAGTGCCCACCTCCTTGCCTTCTCTATATAAGCAAGTGCCTAGTTTAATAAAGTGAGTTCCTGCTTCGACAAGACTCCCAGCCTGGTGTGTTTCTTTTGGGCCATCGACACTTGCCATCCTGCTCAACCCTGGGCAGACCAGGCTGGACTGGATTCTCTCCTCTTGCCTGGACCTGCCAGCAAGGAGATGACAAATAAAGTAGATAATCATAAAGAATGTGGAGGAAATATATATATGTTTTTTTTTTTTTCATTGAGCCAAGAAATTTTTATATTCATTAGGACCTGGTCTTCTGGAGTTTATAATGATTGGCATCAGTATTTTTCACAGTATGTGGATAATTTACACTAAGATCACTTGTGGTGCATTGTAAAAACAAAAATCCAATGACCTGGGGGTGGTACCCGGGAGAATGCATGTTGAACAACATCAGCACCAGGAGCATCCTTTCCCCTAAATTTTGTGTGGGATTTCTTACCTTGGGTATATTGCATGTCAATCACAGTTTGCCTTCGAGGTGACAATGTCATCAGTGTACAACCCTGTTAAATTTAAAGTACAATTAGGAAGATATCCATATAATTGATGTAGAAACAGAAATGAAGAGGTCTCTCACCATTGTCACACAGGCAATAAGAGGCAAGACCTCGTGCTAGGTATCCAGCCCAGTTAGCCTTGCCACGCCTTTCTAGAAGAGAAACGGGATTTTAGCTGTAGCTAGTTTCAGATAGGCATGTGAATCTACAAAATATTCTCTGGAAACTGTTTGTTTTCAAATAGTAGAGTTGTTTTATCTGGGGTATGTTCAAGGAGGTAGCCCAGAGAACAGTTGGAGACAAAAGAAACTGAAGCTGGAGTAAGTTGGGAGATCAATATTCTTTCTGTCTTGTCAGTGAGGTAGCTAAGATTAACAAAACCACTCAAATTGCCTTTCACAAGCCATTGGAAATGAAATAGTTCCCATAAATATGACATTGTGAATTTCATAAAAAATGTTCTTGTTTTTTTTTGTTGTACTTGTTGAATTTTAACATTAATCAAATTAACATGTCATGTTCCTACAATAGGTTTTGTATTGTGAACTCTATAAAACAGAACCATGTTGTACTTATCTTTGTGTCTTCTGAATCTAATTTTTGTCACTCATTTAGACTTATTTAAAATGTTAGTTGTTTATTTAACAAATTTGTGTAAACAGTAGAAAACATTTTGCCTTTGAAAATATGTATTGTTTTTATATGCAGACTTGACATTTTATTTACTATGTAATATAACAGTATTTATCTTTAGGTGTACTTACTCACATGGTCACTGTCTTAGGGTTTTACTGCTGTGAACAGACACCATGACCAAGGCAACTCTTATAAGGACAACATTTAATTGTGGCTGGTTACAGGTTCAGAAGTTCAGTTTATTATCATCAAGGCAGCATCCAGGCAGGCATAGTGCAGGAAGAACTGAGAATTCTACATCTTAATTAGGAGGCTGCTAGGAGAAAACTGGCTTCCAGGCAGCTAGAACTAGGGTATGAAAGACCATACCTACCGTAACACACCTACTCCAACAAGGCCACACCTCTTCCAACAAGGTCTTACCCCTTATTAGTGCCACTCCCTGGGCCAGACATATACAAACCAGCATAGTTTTCATAACTATTTTGTCTATTACTTCTTCCTATTTTATACATGTTAAGCACAGAATGGGTAGGTGACTTCTCTTGTGCAAGCTCTAATCCTAGTGACCTCATGATGATAATTAGGAAGCCTCCCTAGGCAATGTTACACTCTCCATTGCTCGTCACCATGATTTCATTTAAGTATGGACTAGATCTTTATAGTTATGCTATATATGATGGTAACAGCATTGGACTACAGAGGACTTGTTTATTTTATTGTTTATGTTAGAGCTGGGAATATAGCTCAGTAGTAGAATTTGTGTTTGTCGTCTGTCGTACTCAGGGACCTGGATTTGACCTCCAGCACTACACCTCAGAGAGAGAGAGAGAGAGAGAGAGAGAGAGAGAGAGCACATTTATATGCCCTGGATGCCATTACTGTGTGGCTCCCGTCCAAATGATGACTCAGCATTGGTCTTCTTTCCTCCTGCAGCTGCCAGCTGGAACAAGTTTCCTCCAGGACAAGGGTATGAAAGAGGTATGTACACTAGCTGTTAACTGTGTGGGTTTGTAAGGTCACATAGCATATATTCATATTCATTGGATGGCAAGAGTCACCTGCTCACCTGTAAGGAGGGTGGAGTAATGGAGAGAAATGCAGACATCTTTGGTGAATACTAGTAATTTCTACTACAGTAAAATATCGGATAATAAATACAGTAAGATGACATAGGGTAAGTTGCATTTGCCTATAGGTCCTTATTAGGGAACTAGTTCAGTGACCCCAACAATGTAATCTAATAGCTTTGAATCAGTTTCATCATGCATTGGATAGGCATTGTACATGAAACCTAACTTAAATGGATGTTCTGTCTATGAGAGAAGGTAACAGAAGTAATAATCGCATTCCCAATGTTTGGGAGCTCAGTATACTTCAGCAATTGGTCAGTGATTGTTTTCCAGAAGCAGGAATTGATATGGGGCCAAAACCTATTTGGAAAGAGGAATTTTACATTTATACATTTGTACGTTTGTACAAAGGAATTGACATAGGGCTTTATGGACAGTAGAAAGTTTGTATCCGAAGGCTAGAAACTGCCATTGAACCAACATGAGCAGATGTCTCCCTTCAAGGGTGATGAGGAAAGAGTGCTCTCTCTTACATGGAGCAGCTGTGTACATCTGTTGTGGTAGACCTTCAGCTGGATGGAGATGCACACTCACAGTATGGAGAGTCATATACTTTATGAGGTCTGCTTATCTAAATCATAAAATAATTACCCTGAAAGAAACACCCTGATTCATGTTTGGTCAAATACCTGGGCACCTTAGGATCCAGTCATGTTGATTCATGAAGTCAGCCATCAATGCCATCATCATCATCATCATCATCATCATCACCACCACCACCACCACCACCACCACCACCACCACCACCACCATCACCACCATCACCATCATCACCATTATTTTTACCATGACCACCATTATCACCATCATTACCACCATCATCATGGTTTCCTTGTTTCTTGTTTCTTGTTTCTCAAGTTTATTTTTGTTTCTCGAAGATTTTCTTTATCACTTTTTTAAAGGTCTAAATTAAAATATAATTCCAGGGATACCCATACTAGTTGGAAGTCTGTAAGTGAAGTCAGATTTGGGTGCTTATAGTCAGTAGGTCAAGTTGGTAGCCTTTTTAACTAGACCTCTCTCTCTCTCTCTCTCTCTCTCTCTCTCTCTCTCTCTCACACACACACACACACACACACACACAGCCTCACTATATAGCCCTGGCTAGCTTTGAACTCACAGTTGTCTGCCTATCCCTATCTCCAGAACACGGGGGTCAAAGGTTTGTGCTGGGAGACCACCATTTTGATGACCAACAGCTACAAGGAAAAGTGAGCACAGTCAGTCCCTTTAAAGCCTGACAAAGAACTGACCTGGAAACCAGTGTGCTTTGACCTCGCCTCACTGTTTCCAGTGGTTATTTCCATGTGGACTTTGCGTGTTGCTTGTAGCATATAGTCCAATTTTACCTGGACTTCCATGCTCAGGTGGAAGCTAATCAGTTCTACTTCCCTCAGATTCACAGTTCCCAAAGTCCTTATTGAGCGAGTCAGCCGAGGTAAGAAGGAGAGATCTGCCCAAATTATTTGGGTTGTTTAACTAAAACAATCAGCTGGCTGACTCAATTTCCTCCTTTCGGCTGGTAGACATCATGGATGCACAGATGAAGAGATATTCTGGAGCCAACTCCATCCCCAAAACACATTGGGCAGACACAAAAATCCTGGAAAGATACTGAGTTCTTGGTGCCCAGAAGTCTAGTCTGCACAGGTTTTGTCAAAATGGTGGAGAAAATAAACCCACAGACATACAGTGCTTTCCAGGCAAAGGGCTCAATTTCAGAAAACCAAGCTGGTGATTTTCAAGGAATTCAGCAAGCCACCTGCGAGGATTCCGCCCTGCCACCCCCCTGGACTGAATTGCCCCATCCACGGTGATGATGAGCCTGTGGCTTGGCACAGGTGGGGAGATCTGTGGTCAGCAAAGTCTTACCAAGGAGGGAAGGAAGTTGTATGTCTCAGGGTAATCTCTCAAAGTTTGTAGAACATCTGTCTTAAGAATGTCAGCATGACGTGGGTCACCAGCAATGTGGCTTCATGGCGCACACCTGGCATGTTAACAGGAAGTATCTACAAGAAACCAGGCCAGAAAATACTAGTTTTGTTTGAAAATATTAAAAGATAGAATGTCTATGTTTCATGTCATTTTATTCTAAAATAAAATTAAAAAGCATCTCTCTCTCTCTCTCTCTCTCTCTCTCTCTCTCTC
>JADRCH010000215.1:1148493-1165220 GCA_019843965.1 Rhynchomys soricoides | reverse complement strand
TCTCTCTCTCTCTCTCTCTCTCTCTCTCTCTCTCTCAGTTTCTCTCATAGGCATAGATATTCTGCAACCTACTTTTAATAAGGGTTCAACCTCTCCTCTAGCCCACCACCCAGCAGAGTTAGTGGAAGAGAAAAGCTATTAGGATCTGGGGGAAGTGGACCTGTTCAGTGATAGCTCTTTGGGGGCGAGCTTGATCTTCTTTGGCAGCAGTTCAGTCCCGTAGAAAACACCAAATATGACTCTGCAGCTGCAGACCAGTCCTCTAGGCAGGCAGGCACCAGGCATGAACCAGCAGCTGTAGTTCAATTCTGAGGAAACTGCCAGGCTAGCTAACCAGTCTGAGGCGAGGCTGAAGACGCAACAAGCTGCTACAAGAACCTCACGAGCAGTTCTTGGGTGAGTTTCTCTCAATGGCAGAGTTACCACAATTGGAGCTTAAGAACACTATGTCAGGCGAACCAGTACATCTGTGTTGTTAGTGAAGAGCAGCGAGGCGGAGCAAACCAAAGCAATGCTCAGTGCTCGCCTCCCACTGTTTGTGGGGTCACATTTATACTCCTTCATCCCGGCTCCTTTCGTGTGTCTGTTCAGCAAGAAATCCTTTCACCTGTGTCTGCTTCAGGAAAACATCATTTGATGTAGCTGACTTTCCAAAGAAACTAGAAGTTTCCACTCTTTCTCTCTCCCCCCCCTCCCCCACTCTGTCAGTCTGTCTGTCTGTCTCTGTCTCCTCTCTCTCTTCTCTCTCTCCCTCTCTCCTCTTCTCTTCTCTTTCTCTTGTTTTGGGACAAGGTCTCTCTCTATATTCCTGACCATCTTGGAGCACACTCTGTAGAGCAGGCTGACCTCAAACTCAGAGATCTTCCTGCCTCGATCTCCTGCCTGCTCAAACCAAAGGCATGCCTCACCACATGTGGAGCTAATATTCTTCTCTTATTACATAAAAATAAAACAGTTTGTGACATACTGACATAAAGTTTCTAGATATTTAAAGATGCGTGAGCTTTGGGTACAATATGCATTGGAAGTGCTGTCAGAGGATTGCTCTGTTCTCTTATGTTTAATAAGTCAGCAAGCTCTGTTCTGTGTTCCATGGTGACTGTTGTTACTGTGGTGATTAGAGTTACATAAAAGCTTATCCAGTCACCTGTTGATTTGAACATTGACCTGACTGTGTTTATGATGCCAATATGTAGTGTAGCACACACCTCAATGACAGGGTGTAAATGTATGATGTGTAAGGGGACAGTGCGTTCTTTACTTATTTCTATAACTATTATTATTTACCAAAGGAAGGGATCTGCACTGCTCCTCTGCAGAGCTAAATGGAAAGGCCTGTTCACATATGCACACTCATTAACCTACTGCCCTAGGTCAGTTTAGTTATGTTCAGCAGAGGAGAATACACGCCATTCTAAATATTTACTCTCTTTATGAAGTTCTATGAGGAGTCAGATATACAGTATAAAAGCTCTCATCTGGAAATCTCTTGCAGAATCAAGTTTTAAAGTGATTTAATGTATGGGGTAGCATATAGATGAAGCGTGAGAGCTAAGTCAAAGGGTGTTAGAAATGATTAACAACCAAGTTGCTGAAAAGAAAATATGAAAAATTTATGCTTAAAATATATTTCAACTTTAACTAATATGAAAATTGTACAGTATACCATAAGTAATTAAATATTCAGCAACTTTGAGTATACTTGTAAATTCTACAGTTATAATGCTTTTATTGTTGTTTGACAAACATTGGTACTGCCAGTCAGTCTATGACTACCATTAGTCAGCAGCTATAAGAACCACATGAATACTGGGTGCTATTTCCAGTCAGTAAAACAGCAAGAGTGTATCTTTTTTTTTTTTCAATTTAAGAAGGAGTTTATTTTGGTTTACAGTCCTAAAGGATAAGAGTCCATTACAGGAGGAGGGCATAGAAACAAGTTACAGGTTTGGTGGCAGGAGCAGGAAGTAGGGGGTTCACATCTTCAAATGCAATCAGGAAGCTTGAACAGCAAATAGGGTGAGACTGCATCATCTCAAAGCTTGTTATCAGAGATATACTTTCTCTAGCAAGTACACACCCCCTAGATACCCTCAAACAGTCCAACAATTGGGAACCAACAAATACCTGAGCATGTGGTGGTCATTTCCCATTCAAACAATGACACATGTTATCTCTGAAACACTACTCAAAGTAGCAAGAGTGTATAAGATAATTTTACCTATCAAGAATGGGAAATCTGTAGCTAATAATCAAATTCAAAATAAATGGCCTGAGTATTTTGTAAAAAAAAAAAAAAAAAAAGAAGAAGAGTGTATCTTAGAACTTCATTCACTTCTCAGTGATTTGAGTGGTCCCTCACTGATGATGCAATAATTTTAAAACACTCAATGTAACAGGTAATCCTTAGTCACCATGGAAACATTTCTCTGGTTTGTCTGTGAGGATATTTCCAGAAAGGTTTAGCTGAGGAGGGACATCATCTCACAGTCCTAGAATAGAAAGGAGAAAGGAAGCTGAACCCCAGCATTCCTCTTTCTCCGCATCTTGACTGTAACGTGACCAGCTAGCTGCCTTACACTCCTGCCCTGACTGACTAATCCACCATGATGGACTGTGACCTCAAGCTGTGAGGCTGAGTCAATCCTTCCCACATTAGGGTTACTTTTACCAAGTATTTTGGTCACAGCCATGAGAAGAAGAATAACACAGTAGAAGAACATCGCAGGTCTTCTCATTGACACTACTAACATCTCCCCATTGCTCTCTTTAAGTCTCTGTTCAGAAAAATAGCAAGTCAAACTTATTTCTCAGTCTTTTCTGAATTCAAGGATGTCAGTCTTTCTACCATGGCTGACTTCTGGCCACTAATGTGATGTCACTGGCTCTGAGGAGAGATGGTCACCAGTCCATCATTAGGTATTCTCACCATAATGACAGACATAGATAGACAACTGTGAAATGTGATAAAATGTAAAAAAGTAATGGGTCTATGTTTTTATTGCTTGTTTTAATTTATGTAATAGAAATTTAAATCGTTAAAGTTTTAAATACTAATTGTGTTCTCAGTTGGGTCTTGAAAACCCTGAAAAATCAAGCATGCGAGCTCTTGTCTACCACTGCAGTGGAGATAAGACTTTTTTTAAAAAATCAAATGCAGCCTTCAACACCTTTGATTTTATCCTAATAACATTTCTTTGACATTTAAAGACTTTTAAATTTCCAATAGATTTCTTTAACTTTTAAATCCTTTGGGACTCCAGCACCAGACCAGCAACATCCAGTCTAGCAGACTGAACAACTGTTGGATTCTTGGTCTTTCCACTGGAGGACAACCTTTGTTGGACTTCTGAAATGACAGCCTATAAGCCAATCTCCATATAGTATGTATTCATAATCATTCTATCAGATCTGTTTCTTTAGAGATACTTAATATGCCCAAGGATAATTTCCATAGGCCTTTAAATCTCTCTCTCTCTCTCTCTCTCTCTCTCTCTCTCTCTCTCTCTCTCTCTCTCTGTCTCTCTCTCTCTCTGTCTATCTGTCTATCTCTGTGTAGCCCTGGCTGGCTTAGAAATTGCTATGTAGACCAGGTTGGTCTTAAACTCACAGAGCTCCACCTGCCTCTACCCATATAACTGGCTGGGATTAAAGGCATGAGCTACCATGCCCCCAGCTCCCTTAGATGATACATGGTTGTTTTTCAAGGGTGGTTTTCCACTTTCACCAGTTGTCAGTCAGAAAAGAATCTCATCTCTCTTTGCCATGCCAGAGGTCAATTGCCCTATACTAGATTTAGAACGAAACCAATTATTGTTTAATTTATACTAAAAGTTTACTATACCCTTTGAACCACACAGGGCTTGACTGTCCACACCTGAGACAGTCCTCTGTGTACTAGACCATATGCTGGGTCTCAGGCATGCTGATCTGACCTGATCTGAGACTTCTGACCTTGATAGAAGTTCTGTTTTGCAATGAAGAATTTCCAGTGCTCTGGGGCACCTTGGCAAGAGCTATGATGGAGTGACATCAGCAGAAGAAAAGGAGAGAAGAGAGCAACCTGTCCCTAGCATTTTGTTCAACATTAGCCCAACCCATGTCAGTTGAAGTTGCCATCCATGGCACCTTTCAAGTGACTTCTGACTCCTTGTGACAGGGAACACATTTCTATGACCTCACTTGCAGCAGCTATATAGAATTTTCTGTGGTCTTGATTAAAGGTGCTGGTTTTAAGTACTCTTTCTTCACAGTCACTTGCCTAAGATCATAACTCTCCTGGAAAACAAATTGTCTTAAAGCCTTAGTAGTCCCAGGTATGGAGCACTATCTCAGTTACAGCTCTCAGAGTGCCTGGAGCATAATGAATTCTGAACTATCATTCACCTTTGCAATTGGAGACAATGACTGTTCATATATTCAGCCAATAGAAACTGGAGAACAGCACATCCCTAGGTAGTTTTTAAGGACTGAGGTCACTGGGACAACCATCAGAGCTCTGCAAGAAGTTTATGTTCTGGTGGAGGAAGCCAAAAAGTAAGTGATAATTATAATGCCTGGAGAAACTGTGCCAGGAGTGGGAACACACAGACTGCCTGTTTCAGCCACCACCTCCTCCGACTGTTTTCCAGAAGCAACATTAAGATGCCATAAAAGGGTATGAGAAAGTGGTACTGTGTAGATCCCCGATTTCTCAGCTCTCTTTCAAACTGAGAAGCGAGGTGGGAGCTGAAAATGTTCAGGAACATATCCAGGTAACAGTTTTCTCTCGCTTGCTTTCTGCACTAATAGAAGAAAAGAAGAAAGGTTTGATCTTCACCAGAGGAAAGCTGAGCTACGGTGGGGTGCCTGTGAGCCACAAGGAAGAACCAAGAGCCCAGGAAGACTTTCTCTTTGGTAATGGCCAGGTTGTAACTGAGAGGAGTCGCATAGTATAGTATAGGAGAAATTGATTATTATCTGTCTTGCTCGGTCTTTGATGACCCTGTCCTCCTCCTGAAGTCCTGACCTGGCTTCTTAGTTACAAGCTGGCACATTTACCATGCACACATGTTATGTTCTCACAAGATACACACCATACATACAGAGTGGTCTGATTCTCTCCCCCCTCCCTCTTCCCTCTTCCCTCTTCCCTCTTCCCTCTTCCCTCTTCCTCTTCCTCTCTCTCTCCCTCCCTCCCTCCCTCCTCCTTCTTCCTCTCTCTCTGTCTCTGTCTCTGTCTCTGTCTCTCTCTGTCTCTCTCCCCTCTCTCCCTCCCCCCCCACAGACAGAGACACACACAGAAAGAATATATTCTGCACCCCTCACCCCAGTGTCTCAGTGTTCTGCTTTCATGGTATTGTACCTTTGCTTATAGTTTTCCCTTGGAAGGCTCTATCATTATTCCTCTTCCTTCCCCTGGGCATCAGTTCTTCCTCAGCATCTCCTCAGTCCTTCTGACTGATTAAATGCTCTCGCTCTAAGGATTGTACATCCAGTCTAATCTTGCACCAACCAGTATTAAGCTGCATGTGTATTTCTTTTGCAAGCTTCCCAGTCTATGTCTTTTCTATATTTGTAGCAACATAAACTGAGGCAGTGCCTGGACAGAATTGTTACTCTAGAAGTATTTTGTTATATAAATGAACCAAAGGATTCTTAATTGTCTCCTAAATCAGAAATGCTAGATAGTGTCTGTTTGGTTTCCAAGTAGAGTCTGGAAGCAGTGGATACCTTCATTTACCTTTTGGACACAGGGCTGTAGCAATCCATAGCCTGCCAGGCTGTATACACTTGAAAGCCTCAGGAAATCTTGTCACCCTGCATTTTATTACGTGTCTACAATTCACGCTGAATAGAGAGAAATGAATCCTGGCTAGTACTGAGCATCCTGCCAGGAATACAACAGTGGGCTATTGCAATCAGCAAAACAAAAAGGTTACCATGGTGTGGCCAGGCAGTGCTTTTGAGCTGTGGATAGGTTATGCAGTCAGTGGAACACAGGGTTTCCATGATGTGGATAGGCCGTGCTCCTGACCTCTGTTGGAACCACATGCTTCCTTCTGCCATACCAGAATCTGCTGCCACCCTTAGCAGTCTGGATGCATATGGGACTGTAGCATACCCCTTCAGACTCCCCCTGAGGAAGGTTGCTGGTCCTTAGAGACCCTCAGCGAAACAGTGAATGTGATTTCAACTCCTCCTGGCTGCTCAAATACCATGTGACACACAGCGTGCCAGCCAGGTGACAGAATGAGAGTGAGTCCTTCTTGCAGTCCCTCTCTTCAAGATTCCCTTCTCTTTCTCTAAACTGAAGCTAGTTTGACCTCACTTAGCACTTCACGGAGGAGAGAGTTGGATGGGTTAACTGAATAAAACCATTTTCTTGTAGGAATGGTGGTCTGAGGGTTTCCATCCATGAGATGGAATGTGTGGGACTGCAAGGCAGGAGAAAGAATGCAATGCACTCTCAAGTGCTAGTAAGGACTGTTGGTTCTTCCTTTGCAGTCAGTGCAGAATGATATTTTTCCCCTTCCTACAAATGAGGCTCTTGGATAATGTCTAATTTTGAAGACACACAAAAACAAAGCCTATTCCAAGACCTAAGGGAATGAAGAAGCTCTCATATGATCTGCAATGTAAAGGTCATCTCTTGAATTTGGATGCTTCCCAGTTAAGTACATTCAGGGTGTCGTTGCTGGCACTGCACACTGTGATTTAATGCAGGGAGTGGCTGAGAATATTTTTGTCAGAGGAATGGTTTCTCTGCTTAGCCTCACTATTTCATAAAAAGCTCATTGCAGCAATTTTTTTTTTCATTTGGCAGCATCTGCTGTACTATCATCTTGGTATCTTCATAATAAGAAACACTGTCACTTCAAGGGCAAATGAAGGTCAACTGACACTGAGCAGTTAATTCTCAGCTACCATTAGCTCTATACTTAAAAAAGAACATACATTTTTTTTTTCTATAAGGATGCAGGCAAAAGACACAATCAGCAGTGTTTTTAGGAGGAAAATAAAAAAGGTTCAGGCCTCCTGAAATTGAAGAGAAAATAAAAAGTCCAATTTTAGGCTCAGAGTGGGAAGATAGGAAAATGTGATAGCTGAGATCAGCACTGTCATTTTGGACAAAGTATTTGCATGGTAAGTCTGTTTCTTAGAAGAATGAGCTATGCAACTGTCTGTGGATCTCTCTCTCTCTCTCTCTCTCTCTCTCTCTCTCTCTTTCTCTCTCTCTCTCTCATACTACGGATAGCTACCTTAATGAGGGCTTCTTCTGCTGTGATAGACACCATGACCAAAAGCAATCTGAGGATAAGGCTTCAACTTGCTCTTCTCAGGTGACAGTTCCATCCTAGAGGGAAGTCTGGGCAGGTACTCAAGGCAGGAGCTAAAGCAGAGACAATGGAGGATTACTGCTTACTGCCTTGCTCTCCATGGCTTGCTCAGCCTGCTTTCTTGTACAGCCCAGGAATAACTGCCCAGGGGTGGTACTATCCATAGTGAACTAACCCCCTTTAATCATCCATCAAGAAAACGACCCACAAGCTTACCTAAAGGTTAATTTGGGGGGGGGGTGTATTAAAGTGGAAATCATCAATTTTCATAAGATTAGGAAAAGAGCCCACTGCGTTCAGGGACTGAGTTAATAAGAACTAGTCCTTTTTCTGTTTCCAGTGGAGAGCACTGGGTGTTACAGCAATCAAAGGCTTTTTTCTAGGGTTCATTCAAGATGTCCTGTACCCGAATAGCCCAATGACAGGACATGATAAGGACTGTGCCTTTCCTGATAGTCACCTATGAACTAGCTTAGAAAGATCTTCTCCTAAGCACTCTTGCAAAGTAAAGTACTCTGTTTAAAGTCATGAGTGTTTGATTCTGGGATTCTGCTTGTAATGCTGAACACAGGAAAAGGTCATTGGGCTCATTCAGTCAGTGTTTCTCTGAAAGAACACCACGGAAGAACAGACATAGATTATGTTAGTGGGGGGACAGAAAAATGAATTATGAGGGAGACACCGTGTTTCACTGGATATTGGCTTTGCCTGGAGTGGCTTGGGCATGTTCACTGACAGTAATTAGGAACAGTGATGAATAGTCAGTTAAACTCCTGGGAACTCTGCCTGTACATGCTGTTGATGGTACACTGGAGTTTGCAATACAGACTTTTCTTCATGGGCTCCCCACAGCCCATGAAGTTTTGCCAAGGCCCTTATTATTTGTAATGGCTTCGTTTTGAGCACCCCAATGGAAGGACATGCTCATAAACATCCTCTCTTGGTCTTCTTACATAGGATCCACTTCATTCTAAGAAACGGTCTCACAGTTTATAGAATTCACGTAAGTGTACGGTCCTTCAGTGAATGGGTCTACCTGTTGACCAGTTGGAGGTAAAGTTAACAGTCACCATGAAAATGGTAGGCTACATACATGTGTATCCACAGACCACAAGACCTTCTTCGATCTTGGAATATGAAGAAGGTAAAGGCTGAAAAAGGCTCAAACAGATTCTAGATGACCACCCCCCCCCAGTGAAATTTGTTTAAATATTTTGTTTACATTTTATATGGGCAAACATTAATAGGGTTGGATTTTAGAGAAATCGAAGTTTTCTTATTAGTAAACCTCATCACCTTTGTACTGCTTTTCCTGGCACACTGACCTTGTGGCTTATGTTCTGTAATTTAGACCAATCGTGATCTCTCAGTTTAAAATGAGTTAGTTGGGTTAGGTGGGCTATGAGGCAGGGGAAGAGAAGATGAGACATGTACGTGATCTTTGGTTCAAGTCTTTTAAAAGAAAAGTTTACTGTGCAGTGGCACACACCCTTGATCCCAGCCCTTGGGGCAGAGGCAAGTGAATCTCTGAGTTCCGAAAACCTTTTTTTGTTGTTGTTGAGAAGTTGGGGGTCATTTGATACTTTAAAGGCTAGCAAGCTGGAAGTCATGAGCAAAATTTGCTTCACTGCTTGTTTTAAATAAAATTTTATTAAAATACAGTCAGGGGAGATTGTATTAGCAGAGTAGAGCTACTCTAAGACCTGAAAGCTGTATTTGCTGTTTGTTTCTGTATGAAATATTTTCATCCTAATGCAGCTTTCTGTAGGTGCTCATCCTTAGGACCCTGCTTTGATCTTTGGGGATGTGCACAGTTCCCAGTTACTTTAGACATGAGGGGTTTGTTTGTTTTCTTCCTTCTTTCCCCCTTTTCCTGACTGTGATATCTGTTTGTTCTTTTATTAATTATTATCCCTAACCCCTCAGATATTTTACCCACTTCATTTCCTCTCTGCTCTTGAGACTCTGACTGAATCTGCCCTGTAGCTTCTTGTTTCACTCTCCATTGCTTTGGCCTCTCTTTGCACTGTCTACTGTTGAGGGTCTCCATCTAGGTATTTCTATAGATATCTTTCTTTGTTATTGGTGTATTTAGTTCTTTTTTTGTCATTTAGTTTTGGTACATTGTATTCATATTATACTTCATCTATTTCTTCAAGGTTATTCTATTTGTTTACATATAATTATTTAGACCAAAATCTCCCATTCATGCATTATCAGTTATGATATCTCACACTTAATTTCTCATTTTATTTATTTTGGTCAAAGTATCTGTCCATTTTGCTTGTGTTTTCCAAAAAAGACAGTTTGGTTTTGTTGATCTTTTATTTCCCTAACATTTATTTGCATGTTGATATATGTTATTTTCTATCTTCCACTATTTTTGGCCTAGGTTGTTCTTTGTCTAGTTCTTTGATATGGGAAGTTAGACTGTTTATTTGGGATCATGACTCTTTTTTTTTCTATAAATATTTGCTTCTCTAAGCCTCCTTTCCTGGACTGCCTTTGCTGTGTCTAATAAGATTGTTGGGCTGCGCTCCTGGTTTATTTTGTCTCATGGTTTCATTTTTTCTCCATTTTTCTTGGCTTATTGTTGACTAATAATATCCACATACTTGGATGTTCTTTTGTTTTTTTTTTTCGATTGATTTCTAATTTCATACTATTGGAGTTGTAGAAGATACTTGATAATAACGTTTTCTAAACCTTGGTAACGTTTAGTTTGTAGCTTAATTTAATTTATTTAGTTATTAATCATTTCACTCATTTACATCTCAAATGATACTTCCCGGTTACCCCTCCACCAGCCCCCCATCCCGCTTCCACCTTCCTTCCTCCCCTTTGCCTGTATGAGAGTGCTCCCCCACCCAACCACACTCTCCTGTCCCACTGCTCCAGCATCCCCCTACACTGGGGCATCAAACCTCTCTGGGACCAAGGGCCTCCCCTCCCATTGCTGTCAGGTAAGGCCATCCTCTGTTACATATGTATCTGCAGCCATGGATCCCTCCAGTTACAGTCCTTGGTTGGTGGTCTAGACTCTGGGAGAACTGAGTGGTCAGGTCAACCTATGTTATTCTTCCAGTGGGATTGCAATTCCCCTCCGCTCCTCCAGTCCTTCCACCAGCTCCCCCACCAGTTCCCTGAGCTCAGTCTGATGGTTGGTTCCAAGCATCCGCATCTGCATTGGTCAGTTGCTGGCCAGACCTCCCAAGGATCTGCCACACCAGGTTCCTGTCAGCAAGCACCTCTTGACCATGGCAACTGTTGTTGGGTCTGGTGTCTGCAGACAGGATGGATCCCCAGGTGAGGTAGTCACTGCTTGGTCCCTCCTTCAGTCTCTGTTCCATTTTTTGTCCCTGTTCTTCCTTTGGACAGGAACATTTCAGGACTAAAAACTTTGAGATGGGTGGGTGGTCCCATTCCTTGACCAGGGGCTGTGTCTATCTACTGGAAGTATTCTCAGTGGGTTCTCTCTGCACATTTTGGCTAACGTCATTGCATTTGGGTCCTAGGAGCCTCATGTTACCCTGGTGTCTGAGACCCTCCAGTGGCTATCCCCAGTTCCTCATCCCCCGCCCCCCCACATATTTTGTATGATTTCCTGGCCCTCTGTACCTCTCTCATATCTCCTCCAGTTCCTGATACTGCCCCCTTCTTTCCTCCCCCGCCTCTCTCCCTTCCATGTCCCCCTCTCCCTCCACCTCCCACGATCATCCTGTTTCCCCCTCAATGCAGGTCTGAAACATCCATAGCCTGGTCTTCCTTCCATCTATGCTCCATATTGTCAGTGGGTTGTATCATAGGCATTGTGAGCTTTTGGGCTAATATCCACTTATCAGTGAGTACATACTATGTGTGTTCTTTTGTGTCTGGATTACCTCACTCAGGATGATATTTTCCAGTTCCATTCATTTGCCTGCGAATTTCATGAAGTCATGTTTTTAATCACTGCATAGTACTCCATTGTGTATATGTACCACATTTTCTGTATCCATTCTTCTGTTGAGGGACATCTGCGTTGTTTCCAGCTTCTGATTATTATAAATAAGGCTACTATGAGCATAGTGGAGCATGTGTCCTTGTTATATGTTGGAGCATCTTCTGGGTATATGCCCAGGAGTGGTATAGCTGGGTCCCCAGGTAGAACTATTTCCAATTTTCTGAGGTACTGCCAGACTGATTTCCAGAGTGGTTGTACCAGCTTGCAATACCACCAGCAATGGAGGAGTATTCCTCTTTCTCCATATCCTTGAGAGCATCTGCTGTCACATGATTTTTTGATCTTAGCCATTCTCATTGGTGTGGAATCTCAGGGTTGTTTTAATGTGCACTTCCATGATGACTAAGAATAGTGAACATTTCTTTAAGTGCTTCTCAGCCATTCGAGATTCCTCCGTTGAGAATTCTCTGTTTAGCTCTGTACTCCACTTTTTAATAGGGTTATTCTCTGGAGTCTAACTTCTTGAGTTCTTTGTATATTTTGGATATTGGCCCTCTATCGGATTTAGGGTTGGTAAATATCTTTTCCCAATCTATGGGTTGCCATTTTGTCCTATTGACAGTGTCCTTTGCCTTACAGAAGCTTTGCAATTTCATGAGGTCCCATTTGTGGATTCTTGATCTTAGAGCATAAGCCAATGGTGTTCTGTTCAGGAACTTTCTCCCTGTGCTCAAGTATTCAAGGCTCTCCCCCACTTTCTCTTCTATTAGGTTCATCTTATCTGGTTTTATGTGAAGGTCCTTAATGCACTTGGACTTGAGCTTTGTTCAAGGAGATAAGCATGGATCAATTTGCATTCTTCTACATGCTGACCTCCAGGTGAACCAGCACCATTTGTTGAAAATGCTGTCTGTTTTTCCACTGGATGGTTTTATCTCCTTTGTCAAAGATCAAGTGACCATAGGTGTGTGGATTCATTTCTGGGTCTTCAGTTCTATTCCATTGATCTACCTGCCTGTCACTGTACCAATACCATGCAGTTTTTATCACTACTGCTCTGTAGTACAGCTTGAGGTCAGGGATGCTGATTCCCCCAGAAGTTCTTTTATTGTTGAGAATAGTTTTTGCTATCCTAGGTTTTTTTTTTTTGTTGTTGTTGTTGTTGTTATTCCAAATGAATTTGAGAATTGTTCTTTCTAAATCTATGAAGAATTGAGTTGGAAATTTGATGGAGATTGAGCTGAATCTGTAGATTGCTTTCGGTAAGATGGAATCTGATGCCCCTTTCTGGCTTGCAGGTATACATGCATTCATATACATAAACATAAAAACAAAACAAAGCATTTGGTAGTTTAGTTTGTAGCTTTATATTAGGCCTAGCCTAAAAATACTTGCTTGAGAGGAATGCCTATGCCATGGCTGGTGGGTAAGATGTTCTTTTGTCTGCTAGGTCAATTTAGCTGAAGATATGGGTCAAATCCAATGTTTCTTTAGGGATTTTTTTTTTTTGGGGGGCATGGCGAATCTATGTATTATTCAAAGGAACAACATAAGCACAAAACAGCAAGAAAAATAATGAACAAAATTGCCAAAATAAGTTCTTATCTATCACTAATTTTTTTGAATGTAGGGGTAGTAAGCTCTCTAATCATCACAGGATAGAAAAGAGCTGAATGGAATAAAGAAGAAAGACCCACATGTATGGAGCTTAAAATAAGTTCATTTCAGCTTTAAGGACATAAGCAGACTGGGAAAAGTGGGGGACAGTTAGTCCACTCAAAAGAAAGCCAAAACACACAGAAGTGTCTAACACATACACTTAGACAGAATGAACTCTTAACTTTCAAAATGTTAAAGGGGGTTTAAAAGGTCATTTTTTTTTTTTTAATTTATAAAGCAACTGTGTGCAGTGGTAGACCCTCCAGCACTGTGGAGGCAGATGCAAGAAGAGCTCTGTGAGTTCAAGGCCAGCCTGCTCTAGATGGTGAAACTGTGTTTCATGCAAACAGAATTTATAAAGGAATTGACTCAATTAAAGAGTATAAAAATTATAAGTATGTATATGTCCAACATGGAAGACCTAAAAAGAGAAAGTAAATACTAATGCACCTAAGAGAGAAACGAACACAGTAATTGTTGAGGACTTCTGAATTGCAGATGAACTATCACGGTTTACAGATTCCTAAGTTACATATAATCACTTGCTTAATCAATTATTGAGGTATTAAATTTAATTATTACAACCTGCCCCTCAGATTCAAAAGTCTCATTTAGGCTTTGGCTCTTTTAGAAATCTCCTTAGTCATCTTAGTTATATGTCACATCTCTTGACTCTTTAACATTTATTTTAGATTAATTTATTTTATTTTAGTGTGTGAGCATCTTGATTAAATGTGTGCATGTCTACCATGTGTATGCCTATGTATGGTATTTGCAGAGGTCAGAAGAGGTCTCTGGGGTTCCTGGAATTGAAGTTATGGATGGTTTCCATCCACCATTGTAAGTGCTTGGAACTGAACCCAAACCTTCTGAAAGAGCACAAATGTTCTCCACCACTGAGCAATCCACCAGTCTCTCTTTGGTTACTTTAAACACATCACACATGCTTATTTTCCATTTTATACGATCAATTCTAGAACACAAAGCTATTATAGGTCTGCTTTTTGTGTTTTACCTCACGGAATCTCTAAATGCTTGCTCACTTATACATTTTATACTGTTTCTAGTGGTGACCTCATTCCTTAAGTATTTTAGTAAAAATTCTTTGAGCATCTTTACTTGGAATTCAGGATATGCAGTATACAGTGCCACCAAAAAATTGCTCCAAACTAGCCTTTCATACCGCGTTTGCCAGAGATCCATAAATGTTGGAGAATATTTGACAGTTGTCTTGTTGTACACACTCTTTGAGGTTAAATTGATGCAGTCTTCCTAGAATTCCTTCATATCTCTTATTTAAATCTTGAGGAAGACACAGCAGCTTACATTCCTCTTGAGCCACAGAGACTGATGGAGACTGAGTATCACTGTGTAATTTGAATGTCCTCACCTGGCTGTCCTTTAAATTTGTTTTGTCACAATTCTCTTCCCTCCATACTTCTCAGAATTGACTATAAAATTTGCATCACCTTATTTCTGAAAGTTACATGGGAAGATGATTCTTTTCCCATCATGTAAATTGTTTCAATCTCTTGAGGCAAAGAACACCTGGCTTAATGTTTTACATCATGCTTTGTTCCTGAATTCAACACTTGTAATAGCCACTCTTATTTGTTCACTGGAGACTCTGCATTTGGTTCCACTTCTAGCTCTGACTCACCTTGGCTAACTTCAAAACTTCATATTTTCCACTTTTTTTGATTTTCAAAATATACTATACTTTCCTATTTATGTAATCTTAAGAAATGTCACCGTCTTGAAAATCACACACTAAGGAATTCTCCTGTTTAATCACAACTTCCTGTGTCTGTCCTGACCCTTTGGTAATGTATCAGCTCTTTAACCTAAGGGAGACGCCCATTCTATTCATCTGTACTTCCAGTGCTTCAAACATTTCTCACAGTTTTTGTATTCATTTATCTCAAATTTTATAATGCAAGGCTTCAAACTCTGCTTCACTGACATTGTAACCGACTTGACTAATCTTTTCTGTTAACCTCCTTTGCAAGTAGTACTAGATTAAATAAAATATCCATTTTATTTTTACTTTGCTACCTAGGCTAATCAATATTAAGAAGAAATATAATTTCTATTTTGATAATGGCTGACTAGATTATTTGGATCAATTTCTCCTGATGAAAACCTGTAAACCCAATGAATATGTTATAACATACAGCTCTTACAATGTTAAAGATTCTCAAATATTTTGAGGAAAGTTAGATCAAATTTAAGAAAGAAAAAGGTGAAAATTTAAAGTATGCTAAGCTCTGAAAGCATATGCCTCAGAAGGTATTTTTTAATGTTAGAAAATTAAAGTCATGTTTTTATGGCCTCCCTGGGTAAAGAATTTTAACTTAAGGCCCAGAGTCAACTCAAGTAGAAAATCTAGTAAGAAACTGATCACATTTCTATCCATAATTGCAAAGTGTTGATTGCCAAAGAAAATGGGGAACCAGAAAGAATCTGCTTAAAAGGTTGCCTTGGAATGGATGGGGAGAGAAAAGAAAGAAAGGAGTAAGATTACTCTTGGGAAACTTGCTGCCATGGGATCAGCTTGCTGTAGATTTCTGAAAGTTCTCAGATTTTTTGCAAAGCCTACAAAGACTCCCATACCCTTCATTTAAGGAGGTTCTAGACCAACAATGCCCATGGATTTCATCCAGAGAAGTAAACTCCACAAGTGTATGAAGATTTCAAGTACTGAAATCATTGGATACTCATTATAAATACCCAAGCTAACTCTACTTAACACAAGAGGCTTTAAAACTTAGTCTAACAAGATTGCAAAAGGAACCAAGTAAAATATCTATACGTGAAAATTAAACTCAGCGTCTGAACTAAACAATGGCTTAGCCACAAATATAGAAGACGGGGATCTGTAGAAGTACAGATGAGAAAGTGGGGTTTGTGGCACAAGCTGTCAATTCTGTCAGTTCAGAGGCAGAGGCTGTAAGGTCACAGATCCTAGAGAGCCTGGCGTACCGGTCTATGAGTCTGACTTGAAGCAACAACAGGAAATGTGAAGATGAAAATGAAAAGTCAAGAATTACTCCCCAAGTCCCAACATGTTGAAAAGTACAAAAGGGGAGCCCAAAAGTCCAGGATGGAGCCCTGGATAAAGGAGAGAGGACCAAGGATGAAGGCAAAGACAATATTCGGAGAGATGGTTGAAACACACTAGAGTATTCCTATAAATATTTGACTTCGATAGTAAATTTGCAAGATTATTTGAGCTAGGCAGAATGGTGCATGCCTTTAACTCCAGCACTTGGGAGGCAGAATCAGGCAGATCTCTATGAGTTCTAGGCCAATTTGGTCTTTATAAGGAGTTCCAGGCCAGCCAGAGCTACAGTGAGACTTTGTCTCAAAAAATATTTTTTTCATTCTTTTACATGTATGTATCCAGTTTTCCCAGCACCATCTGTTGAAGATGGTGTCTTTTCCACAATATGTTTTTTGCCTTTTTGTCAAATATCAGACATCTGTCGTTATACATATGTCATACATAAGTTTGCGGCTTATATTTTATTCCATTAGTCTAGATGGGTTTTGTTTGTTTGTTTTGTTTTATTTTGTGTTTATTTGTTTGTTTGTCTTGCCAACACCATATTGTTTTTATTACTACAACTCTACCAAAGATGTTGAACTCTGGCATAACAATCCCTCTGATAATAATCTCTCTGATAATAATCCCTCTGATAATAATCCCTCTGATAATAATCCCTCTGATAACAATCCCTCTGATAATAATCCCTCTGATAATAATCCCTCTGATAATAATCCCTCTGATAACAATCCCTCTGATA
>JADRCH010000215.1:1135225-1148483 GCA_019843965.1 Rhynchomys soricoides | reverse complement strand
TAATAATCCCTCTGATAATAATCCCTCTGATAACAATCCCTCTGATATTACTGCTTTTGCTTAAGATTGCTTTGACTATACAGGCTGATTTCATATATGGATTTTTTCCTCCGATTTCTTTTAAGAAAGTTGTGGGAATTTTGATTGATGTTGAACTGAATCTGTAAATTGCATTTTGTATGATGGCCATTTTCCCAAATATATTGAACCAATTCATAAACAAAGGATTTTATTTTCATTTTCTACTGTCTTTCTCGATCTCTTTCTTTAGAGATTTTAAGTTTTCATTGTAGAAGTCTCTCACCTCCTTTGTTAAGTTTGTTCCAAGCTATTTTTTTTTTTTTGTCTTTGACGCTGTTGTAAATAGGGGGTGTGTCCACGTTTCTCTCCCTCAATGTGTTTGCTGTTTGTGATAGAAAAGGTTACCAATTCTTATAAATTGATTTTGTATTCTGCCACTTTGATGAAATTGTCAATTGTTTCCAGAAGATTTGGGTGGAAATTTTGGGTTGCTTTGGTATAATACCAAATGTCTATGGGCTAATCATATGCAAATGGAGAAAATTTGACCTTTTCTTTTCCTGTTTATATTTCTTTAATTTCTCTTTCTTGTTTTATTGCTCCAGCAAGTGCTTGCAACGCTGTATTGCAAAGGTCTGGGGATAGTGGACAGCTTTGTCTTATTCTAGATTTTATTAGGATTACTTTAAGTTTTTCTCAATTTAACATATGTTGGCTTTGACTTTGTCATCTGTAGAATTTACTATGCTGAGGTCTGTTCCCTGTAGTCCTACCATATCTAATACATTTACCATGAAGGCATGCTGGATTTTGTCAGGGGATTTTTCTGCACTTGTTGAAATGATCATGTGATTTTTGTCTTTTAATTAGTTTTATTACATTTATTGGCATGTATATTGAACTAACCCCTGATTTCTTTGACAAAACAACAACAAAAAAAAAACCAAACCAAACCAAAAAACCCATAGTGGATGATCTTAGTCTATGCTTGTATTAAGACTACTAATATTTTATTGAAGATTTTTGTATCCACATTCATCAGAGATATTGGTCTATAATTTTGTTGGTGTCTTGTTTGTTTTGTTTTGTTATTGCATCTTTAGTTGGTTGGGTATTAGGGTCATGTGGGCTGCATAGGAAGAATTTGGGTGTGACTCTTTTATTTATATTTTTCTGAAAAGTTTGAGAAAGTTTGGTTGTAGTACTTTTTTGAAAGTATGGTAGAATTTTGCTGTGACACCATTGCGACCTGAAATTTTTGTTTTTTTCAGAAAGCTTTACATTACTTACTTCTTCCATCCCTTCTTTGTTATGAGTCTCTTTAAGTTGTTAGTCACTTCTTGGTTTAATTTTTATAATTTGAAAGAAGCAAAAATTCATCTGTGTCTTTTATATTTTTTAACTTAGTGGAGTGAAACGATTTAAAAAGTATTCCCTTATAATATTATGAATATCTTTGGTGTCTGTTGTGATGCTTCCCTGTTCATTTCTGATTATGTAAATTTTGGATCTCTCTCTTTCTTAGTTTCTTAGTTGGGCCAAGGGTCTTTAGATCTTGTTCACCATTTCAAAGACCTAGCTCTTAGATTCTTTGGCTCTCTGTAGTCCTTTCCTTGCTTTTATTTTATTAAGTTCCTCTCTTGTTTTTATTATTTATTGCCATCATCTGGATTTGGACTTGATCTATTCTTGTGTTTTTCAATTTTTTTTTTGAGTAGCATCATAAAGTCACTTATTTGTGCTTTTTGTGATCTTTTATTTTAGGCATTTAGGGCTATAAAATTCCCCTTTAATGTGTCTCAATGTTTTGTTGTGTTGTGTTTTCCTTTCCATTTAGTTCCAGGAATGTCTTCATTTTTTTTTTTTCTTGATTTATTCTTTGACTTAGTCATCATTTAGTAAAAAAGTGTTTAATCTCTATAATTTTATATACTTACTGGGATTTTGTTTGCTGCTAATTTTAAGTTTTATTGCTTGATGATCAGATAGGATACTTGGAATTATTTCTGTTTTCTGTATTTTCCAATGTTTGTTTTGTGTTTCAGCATATGGTCTATTTTAGACAAGCTTTTTGTTCAGATGACAAATTTATTGGAGAAAGTGGGGACTGAAATCGCTGTTGTTGAGCTGGTGTTAATTTATGTCTTTAATTCTATTAGTATTCTCTTTATAAAATTAGGACACCAGAGTTTCATATGTATATGGCTAGTGTTGTGATAGTTTTCTTGATTAATTGTTCTCTTGATAAGAGTAAAGAGCCCTTTTTTGTGCCCTCTGATTAGTTTTAGTGTGAAGTCTATGTTGTCAGGTATTAGGATGGCAATGCCTGCTTGCTTCTTGATCCCACTTGCTTGGAACACTTCTTTCCATTCTTTTAGATGGTGTGTATCTTTTAAGTCAAAATAACTTTCTTGTAGACAACAATAGGCATCACATGTTTGGGCACAGGAATCAGATGATTTGAACTGGGTCTAAGCTGAAATCACCTATACTACAGTATACTTCAATGGTACCAGAAAATACCATATAATAACCTGCCAATGGAGGGAAGAAATTCATAGCACTACTCAGCCTCAGTGACTATGAACCACACAATGACCAATACGTCAAGCTATATATTTATAAAGGTGCAATAAATGGCACCCACGTGTTGGTGGTAACATCTGTCTCATTGGACTTAAGGCCTACTTAACTGGGGGGAATATCATGCTTGGTACTCGAAACCTAGCCAACTCCCTGGGACCTTGGTGTAGTCATGGACCTTAGGAAAGAATCTAGTACAATCACTTTACTAGACCACCATAATTCCTTACTACGTTCTAAATCTTTATACTCACAGATTTTGACTACCATCCTTCATAAAAGAGTTTTCTCTTCACAACAAATGGAGACCATCACAGACAACCATAACATGATGGTTATGATACAGAGATCAAAGGACAAAGGGGAAACTCAGCCCCAGTAGACATATGTAGAGCACAGCTCTCCATCTTTGGCTAAGAGAGACCTGAAAGATTAAAAGACTCAGAATACCAGGAAGTCTGCTGGGAAAGCATCTGTCCTAGGAATGGCTGCATAAACAAGATCTGGAACAATCACAATATCAATAGACATGTTAATGTAGAAGGAAGAATTTTCCGGGAGTCATCACTAGATAAAGAACTATAGGCAACTATTAATGCTGGGATAGGCAGACTTAGACTCTCCCAATGAGGAGCCTCCTGATAGTTTATCCAATGCAAAATGGCCAGCCCTGAAACTATATGCACTCAAAGAAAAACTGACTAAACATGTTGTATCTATATATTTGTGCACGTGTGTTTGTGTGTGTGTGTTTGTGTATGTGTGTGTGTGTGTGTGTGTGTAACAATAATAACTAAAAGAAAAGAAGCTATCAATTTGAGAGTCAGGGAACACAAGAAGAGTATGTAAAAGGGTGCCTGGAAGAGGCTGGAGGGAAAAAAGAGAAAGATATTTAACTCTATTTTAATTAAAATGTATTAAAATAAAAATTGATTTATAACTTTACTATTTGATTTATAAATTTGCCATTTGCATATTATTTTTTTTCCTGGAAACTATTGAGCATGTACAAGTAGGAAAACAATCCTGTGGCCTGGAAATTAAAAAAATATATATATTTTAAGGAAAAAATGTTAAGAAATCCAGCAATTAATAGATTCAGAAGCTATCAAAATTGTTCCAGAAGCTAACAAAATCTCTCTCTTGAAAGCTTTAAATTATTGTGCATTGCTTGTAGCAAATAAATGGAGTTAATTATAATCTTTTTATCCAGTAGATAAGGTACCTAGATCATTTCTCCTTCATAGTGACCATGCCTTTTCCTTCCTTTGAAGCTTCTTTCCTTTTCTCTAGTAGTTCCCTTTCTCCTTATTCCACAAGTGAAAGAAAACATGAAATACTGGTTTCTCTGAGTCTGCTTTAGTTTGCTTAACATGATCACCATTAGCTTCAATTATTTTCCTAAAAACAATAGGATTTTGTCCTTTTTAATGAGCCCCAAATAATCTATTGTGAATATATGCTGCATTTTCTAATTCCATTCACCCACTTATGGGCAAATGGGCACCTGGGCTGATTTGCAAGGCTGCTGGGAATAGGGTGTCTATTGAAATCTGACCTCAATTCTGTTGGGTGTGTACCCAGCAGTGGTACAGCTGCATCATGTTGTGCTTCTAATTTGAGTGTAAGCAGAACAAAGAAAAATTCCACTTCTTGATGCTTTACAACAAAACCACCACAGAAGACTAATGAAGAAAAAACCTTCAAAGTTGCCAGTAGACAGTGTCCTTTCAAGGGAACACATTAGGGTGGTTGCTGACATCTTGACACAGGCAATGATCACCATGGGTCACTGGAGTATCGTTAACTGTTCAGAAGACAGAGACTGCTAAGCAATTCTATATACAGAAGAAAAATCCTTAAAAATAAATGTGAAATGATTTCTATTTTTAAGATGAATGAAAATAAGGAATGTTTCCCTAGCTTATTATCAGTCTTAGCAGAAATTCTTAGAGAAGCTGAGTCCAATTGGAAGGCTTGAATGAAAGAAATAAATGGTGATGGGGAAATAGGTAAATAGGAATGAACTCCTAATAGACAAAATATTAATATATTGTAGAATCAAATCCCTAGGATACTTAATAATACACACTGAATGACTAAATTCACCAAAGCTACCTGCAGTCCTTACTGTTTTTTATGAGGGTGAACGTATATAGAGACATCAGAGCTGTTTGTTGTATTGTAAATATGCTTTCTGTGGATTCCTCCAATGTGCGCCATACTTGACAATAAAGTAAAATAAAACTTCATTCAAACTTGTGGGTTTCAGTTTCAGTCCACAGAAGCCTCGGTGCTCCTGGAAGATTGTCCTAGTCTCCATCTTCATGGTCTGCACTCTCTCAGGAACAAAAGCAGATCTCTCCTCTCCCTTGGCTTTCTTCCTACCGCCTGCTCTTCCCATCCAATTCCTCATCTTCCTACCACAGAAACTAAAATCTCCTCAGTGTCAGAATCCACTTTCCTGGTTTTCTCCTGTCCTAATGATAAAGCCGTACTTGCTTACAATCTAGCACAAACCGTTCTATTTCTTCCAAGGGCTTTTATTCTCTCTCCTCTTTCCCAGGCTCCTCATTATACATACCCATCTTCTTAGTGGACCTCTGGGTTTAGTTGGCATTTAAACCCAGACACGTTTAAACACTCTTTGTTTTTAACACACATGCCTGAGTCCTGAAGTTATTTTTTTCTAATAATATCTATCCAATGTGTTTTTCAAGGCTAAACCTCTTGAGGACATTTTTCCTCTGACCCCCTGATCAAGCTGCTAGAATTTCAAATATTTTTATCTAGGTTTCTCTTAGATCAAAGACTGTTGAAGATTTTTGATGTCCTAACTAGCACTTAGTTAGGTGGATATCCAGAAGTTATTTCCTATTCTGAGATATTCAACATCTCTTTCCAGATAGATAAATATTCTGTCTTATATATTTGCACCTGAATGAACATCACGGGAACAGACGTAATACAGTATTTATTTTGATCTTCCTTGGTTTCGGCTTAGAATTCAGTACTCTTTTTGTTCAGTGGTGTCGGTACCTTGGCATTACTACAACAGAATACTTGCAATGATTAAATTATAAATCCAAAAGCTTTATTTGGCTCACAATCAGAGGCTGGCAAACTTACTGCTTCAGCCTCAGGTGGGTATGCTGAATGGCAATGCTATGCACACATGGCAGAATACATGCTACCTTCATAGCCAGGAAGTAGAAGTCAAAAATAGTAGGAAGCCAGAGACTGAGCATCCCCTCTCAACCTGTACCCCCAAACTCACAGCATAGCAGATCACAGCCTGCGATGGCTAGTCTTCTTTGCCCATTTGACAGTGGTTAAAGTCATCTAAGAGGTTGTTGACTGTTGTGTGATGTTTCCTGAGGAGACATAAGGAAATGTCTGCTCTTCCACATGGGGCACTAGAGAAGTCCAAAGTAGTGATCCCACCGTATCCATCTCTGTGAACCAATGAGTTTATGAGGTAGCTGCTTCTCTGGAAAATCTACCCCAGCTTGAGAGATGATTCACAAGAGCTAAGTTTGTGGGAACGTTCGCTCAACTTGCAGGCACTCTTCACCAGACAACTTCTTCTCTCCAGCAAATGCTTTTTGCTTTCTAACCTTATGAGTCTCATAACCTTCCTAAGCTCCCCAAATCTCATAAGCTGTCCTCCTCCCTCCATGATGGAATGTTTTAATTTATAGGAAACAGCTACATGACAGAGAGGCATGCCTGGATGGGTCCGTGAGGGTACTTCCATAGAGGACTTGCTGAGGGGAGAAGACATGCCCTGAGTGTGAGAGCCATCCTCCCTGAGCTGAGCATCTGAAATGAATAACTGAAAAAGAGAAAACATGGAGAGTGCTGCTGTCCTATTTTCTTGGCATCTGGGGTCCCTTAGATGAGTCCCTGCCTCACCCTTCACCCTGAAACTGTGAGCCCAGATTCGTCATTCCTCTATGAAATTGCTTTGGTCAGGCATTTTGGCAACAGTGATATAAAGCTAACTAAAACAAGGGTCCTTCCCTTAAAGGTCCACAGGCCCTTTGAATGACACTATTATGAGCCTTGATCTTTTAACATTGCCTTCTTTGGGAGACAAGATCCAAACTGTACAGTTGACATTATGTCTAAGATTGTTTTCCCGATCACTCCGTTCTCTTGGTATATGTGAAAGAGTTAGCTAAATCCAATTGAAATTCCCTTTAAATTGCCTTTTCTTCTTTGAAGTAGGTTCAAGCTGGCCTCAAACTCACTATGTAGTTGATTCTGGCCATGAATTCCTAATCTTTTTGCCTCTACCTCCTAAATTTTGGGATCAGAGGTGTGTACCACCACACTAGCTGTTAAGTTTCTTTATGACAGAAAGGTAGAACGGGTACTATTTTAAAAGTAAAGTTCCCAGTGAGGAGAAAAAAGGAGGGGTAATAGGAATCAAATATTATTAGAATATATGCATATGCAAATGTACAGTGTCATTTGCATAATTATTATATATTACATTAACAAGTTTAAAAGTTCATTTCAAGCCTTACAATGTTTCTTGTTTATGTACTTCCTATAGATTTAAGACAAAAGGAAAGAATAGTTATGAAACAGATAAAAACAAATCCATCCTGATTCTGAAGACATGAAGAAGGAAAATTAATCTAATTTCACACTCCAACCTCTGTATCTAAGAAACCGCCTCAGGTGTCCACAGAGGACCTTTTGCTTGAGATTCTAATATGCTAAAGAGGATTTCTCCAGGGATGATATTACTCTGAAAAATCCATGTTAACAGCAAATTAAAACAAAGCTGAAGTATAGTGTTAGCACCGTAGCTGAATGCAGTGGCTTAGTTCCATCATCAGGGGAAGAAGAAGGTCTGTCAAGGTGCCTGGTAGATGCAAAGCTGCTCAGGTGAATGCTAATTTGCTTTGTTACAAGACCATTTGTCCCTTGTCACTGTGGAATGGAGAGGTTTTTTGTTGTTGTTGTTTTGTTTTCTGTTTTTAAAGACCTCTGTCTCCAAGTGTTTATATACATTTTAAATGCACAGGGCAAACAGGGCTTGCAGGAAATTTTGCTGTTTGTATGAATGGCACTGTGGCCTTACTTCTGGTCTGTTGGTAGGTGCATTGTAGTGTCCCATGGAAGGGTGTGCAGTCTTGCAGTGGGGAGGAAGGGGAGGGAACGGGAGCAGGTAGGCTCAAACCGAGAAGACATGTACCGAATGGTTTTGCAGATTTACTCTCTGCCTAAGCCATGTTGAGGACAATTAGCAACATTGATTGAATTGTTATGAATGAGATGGTATAAAATGGCATGGACTGTGGATGACGACCACAATGTATTGATAAATAAAGGCTTGGTGCCCGGATGCCACCTAAGAAGCTGCTTACTCTAAAAAAGCAACATTGAATTAAATGGGGATTTCATTCTTTATAAGTACACCTAGAATAGGCAAACACAATATAAACCTTGATTTCCATCCAAGTCTACTGTTTAAATCTCGCATAGACCAAGACAGGCAGAGAGAGCAGCTTCCCCACAAAGCCCAAAGCCAGCCCTTTGTGCCCGCCAGCTTCCACTGCGTGCATGGGTTGCCCTAGTGATGAATGTCCTGCTTTGTGTGGTCTCCGCGTTTTCTCTGGAGAGGCTGTTTTAATGAGAAGGTGAACAGAGGGGGCTTCCTTTGAGACTGAAATAGCAGGAGGGTCACTTGTAGCAATGCAGGCACAATGCCGCTGTTCCTTCTCACGGAGCTCTGACAGCCCCGGTCTGTGCCTCAGCCTCTGTCTCTCTCTGTTCCCTTCTCTCATTTTTTATCTTTTATTATTGGGTAGTGTTCGAAGCCCGCCTTGGCTAAGTACTGTTTTAGAATGGCCTGTGGATCCCCTTTAGAAGAGAAAAGTAACTAGCCTCCCTCAGCCCCCACCCCCCAACCCCCCAAAACCCAACCCTGGCCTCTGACATCATCATCATTCCTGCAAAAAGGAGCGAGTTTGGTTTTCCCAGGCCATACCAGTTTCTTTCACCTTCCTGTGCCTAGAGGCTTCCCTTCTCAGCTTTATCCACCTGCCAGGAAGTATACTGTCTTCAGTTTCAGCACCCCTTCTCCTTCAGGATCTGTCATGCAGGGCAGGAGTGGGAGGAAAATCTGTAATTGCTGTATTTTAGGACTCACTTGGGGATAGATTTGATTGAACACGCAGAGTAAACTTTTGATCATCCACGCTAATGGAAGGAGTAGCAATTCAGACTACGCGTGTTTCCCTCTGACTTTGAAATGTGCTGTGTGATTTTTTAAAACGTACTAGCACGTGGTTTTACTTAGAATAATAGTGAAATTACTTTTGGGTTGCCAGGGTTTGCCTCTGTAGGTAAAATGGCAGAGAACAATGATCTGCCCCCTACTCCTGCACCACAAACATAGTTGGCAGATTCCTTGTGCCTTTACTTACTAAATTTACTTTTTATCTTACCCTTCTAGTTCCACAATGGAAATACAGAAACCAGGGAACAGGTAAGGTTTATTTAATAGGCAGCTAATTAAATAACACACTGTCCTATACATATATTTAAGTAAGAGCATAAACCTTCATGCTGAGGTCTCAGAATGATGTTTAATACTTGAACTGAATAGTGCCAAATTTCAGGATGCTGTGATGACTGTGTTGATAGCGTACAATGTCATTTGTTGTGTTTACAGTTATAGCCTCATGACGCAGGACAGTGCTCAATTAGTTTTTAAAGAATATATGACCAAATGAATGAAAAATATCTTCCTCACTTTCAGTATGTGTGCATGCACGCACATGTGCGTGCATCTGTGTAGGGAAATATTAAATAAATGTCTACATCTTTCTTGATTGCTATACCTTTTATGGAGACAGAGACAAGAGCTCTTATTAAACCCAGAATTCATTGGTTTTGCTAAACTGGCTGGCCCATGAGCTCCAGGGATTTCCCCTCTCTTTACCCCCTGCAGCACTGTGTACATGTGCATGTGTGTGTGTGCGCGCGTGTGCGTGCTGCCGCACCCACCCAGATTTTATTATGTAATGATAAATCCACATCCTTGTGCTTGAGTAGCAGACACTGTCTGAGCCATCTCCCCGGCCCTTTCCCTTTACTTTACTTGTTATCTAACTGGTTCGTTTACATACAAAAATTATGTATGACCTTCCTTATGAATTGCAATTCCATGTAAAGTCTCAATGGCATACGTAATGGTGGAAGGACTTTTCCACAAGCGATTTCACTCTGTTTCTGCTGCTCTGCCCTTTGCTGATTTGTCAGACAAAGTTTTCATCATCGTTACCCGAGGCAGCTTTTCTCTGGAGATAAGTGACAAACTTGGATGCTTGCTGTTTGCAGGCTGCACCTAATCTGTTTCAGGGTGCTTCTGTGTGATAAACCACTCCCTGCTCACACCAATAAGAATCTCACACCAGCCATGCCCCCTCCAGCCATTTTTTTTCCAGTAATAAATCTTTCATGTGTGCCACGCGAGTTGAGAAGAAACCGGGAAGGAAAGGTCCAGTTGGGATGCTTGCACTTTTCCTTTGTGACTTTCTTGGAGGAAGGTGCAATGCAAAAACCTGTGTGGCTGTTAGTTCCATCGGAGGAGCCTCTGGCGCCTCCCCTTCCTGCCTTGTGCTGGCATGCAGATTTACTTGCTTAGCTTTGTAGAAGAGCTGTGATAGAGAGTAACCTTGCCATACCGCCTTTCACAAGTGGATATATCCCGAAGCCCTCGTAGCTCTCTTCCCTCCTCTTTAAAACACCCATTGCAAGAAATTCTATTTCAATGGCAGAGTCGACTTCTTAGGGGGTCTGCAAAGGGGTCCCCTTTCTTCCACATTTTTAAAGACCCCAAACAGTTCCATTCATATCTACTGTGAGCAAGAATCAGGGCAGGCAACTTCAGCCCTGTGTGATATAATCCTTACACCGATGTATTTGTCCTGTTGAGGAATCAGAGGCTCATGGAAGTAAAATCAAATGCTCAGCACTCCAAAGCTCTAGGAGTCCTGGGGAATTGAATCTTTCTTTACATTGTATCTTGGGGCCTCTCTGGGGTGTCAGAGTTCAAACAATTTAAAGGCGTTTATAGCTATGGCTCCCAAAAGAAATATTTCACCTGAAGACATGGGGGGGCACTTCTCCCAGATCTCCCCCCAAACCCCAGAACACAGTGGCTTATTCAGTCAGCTGAGCATCCCTCCTTACTTTTTAGATACTGGTGGGGCTCAGCTGGAGTGACTCAGAGATCTTGTCCTTACTACAGCCTGTGGAGGTGGCTATTGGATTGTGTCACAGCTCCCATTGCAGCATTTGCTAAGACCCGCCTATTTAGATACGTTTCTTTGGGTCTTTGCATTCACCATACCATGTCACTATGAGGTATCTAGAAGAGATTTTCCTTTGTGTATAGTTTTGTCTTACACATGTGATCCAGGAGGAAAGGAGGGATTCAATAAATTCAGGGCTTATTTACATTGAAGAAGTCCAAGAATTGTGCAGCTGTCTTGAAGGCAAGCTGTCACACCACCAGGCTTCCAGTTCTTAGGAGACAAAGAGGTGGGGGTGGGGGAGGAAAAGATGCCAGAATCCTTTTGAGGGGTAGGTCTGTTTCCTGGCCTTTTCATGGCAGGAGAGAGCTGTCCTGATTCTATTGCCAAGGAATAAGCGCTTGAGGTGCAGCCTGTGGCTAAATATGTCCCAGCTCAGCTCGATTCCACCCTCATTAACTCCACTTCATAGCTGGCCAGAGGGAAAGATTAATTTAGTGACCGAGCTTAATAAATAGGTACTTCAGGTCCTACATTTCATGCACTGCAGTCAGAGGCAGGGAGTGCACTGAGGTGCCAGCTTCAAGATGTCAAGGGCAAACAGCTGAGCTTGGGGGAAGTGAAGAGATATTTCTGTGGAGTTTTGTTCCCTACCTCCTTTTGTAATCCCCAAACTGCAGCTCTGACAAGCAAGAAACATCAGTATCCGTTATTGGTGCGACCTAAAAAGCATACTTTTGAATTGGCTCATCTTTATGAGGTACTGCTATGTGTGTGATTCTCCAAACATGCTAATCCACTACCTAAGATACACGGTCCAAGAAATGGTGACTTTGTCACTGTATGGCACCTAGCATAGAAATCTTTATTCTCTCCCTTCTAACAGGTCTTGGCAGAAGTTTGTCTTTAGGAAGATGCTTGGTTTCAGGTGGTTGTCTCTAGAGACAATTAAATTTGAGGGATAAGACAGTAAACAGCATCATTTTCCATAGGGACTGAAGGGATGCGAGGAAATTCTGAGGTAGGTCCATGATAGCAGCATTACAGTGTATGCGTGTGCACACGTGTGTGTGTGTGCACATGCACATGTGTGTGCATGTGTGTGCCTCTGCATGTATGCATGTGTGTGTGTGCATGTGAGTGGGTGCATGTGGGTGCAGATGTGTGTCTGTGCACATGTGTGTGTGTGTGCACATGCACATGTGTGTGCATGTGTGTGCCTCTGCATGTATGCATGTGTGTGTGCATGTGAGTGGGTGCATGTGGGTGCAGATGTGTGTCTGTGCACACGTGTGTGTGTATGCATGTGCACATGTGTGTGCAGGTGTGTGTGCCTGTGCAGGTGTGCATGTGTGTGTGTGCATGTGAGTAGGTGCATGTGGGTGCGGATGTGTGTGTGCATGTGCATGTGTGTGCGTGCAAGTGTGGGTGTGTCTGTGCATATGTGTGGGTGCATGTGTGCATGTGTGCATGTGTGTGTATGTTTGTGTGTGCACACAGGTGTGTGTGCATGCCTGCACACATGCAAGAATGTGTGCCTGTCCATGTATATGAACAATTGTAATGTATAATTAATACATTACAATGCAGAGCTAAAATTAAACTCCTGTGTGAACAGATACTGGAGTGCCAGATCAGCAGAGAAATATTAACCTCAGAGAGCTTGTTTTCAGCTACTTAAGCACGTACCGCTTTTCAAGGCTTTGTGTGTGTGTGTGTGTGTGTGTGTGTGTACCTGTGATAGAGTGTGTTTTTTTGTTGTTGTCACCATTTTAGCCTTGAGGAATTACTATTTTTTTGCAGTTCATATACTATCTATTGTTCCCTAGTGATAAAGAAACCTTTATTTTGTTGAATCTTGTCCTCAGCCCCCTAATTTCTTCAGGATTCTAGTTAATTAGTCCCTCTCAATTGGGGTCACTCACAAAGCAGGCAAGAGCATGGCAAAAGCACAGTTCTTGCCTGTGCAGCCCCTTCACTCCGTTGGCGGTGGGTGACCTTCACTCCGTTGGCGGTGTCCTCAGATGGAGAAGCACACAGCCCTCATCTTTGCTCACGGTACATTACTGCTTACTTTGACCTTGGACAGAGGCAGCCATTGGATATAGTTGTTTCCTTGATTATGAACGAAGGTTTGACATTGGGAGCAGGTGTCTTTTAAACAATCCAAAGAGACAAAGCTTATTTTAATGTATCAAGCTCAAGCATTACTTTAGTATTTGTGTTGTGCTAAATATATACTTTGCAATCTTTTTTCTTTTCTTTCTTACCTTTCTCTCTCCCTCTCCCTCCCTCTCTCCCTTCCTGCATCCCTCCCCTTTCCTTCTTTTGTTCTTTCTTTCTTTCTTTCTTTCTTTCTTTCTTTCTTTCTTTCTTTC
>JADRCH010000215.1:1111121-1132803 GCA_019843965.1 Rhynchomys soricoides | reverse complement strand
TGAACTAGGGCCAGTATATGAAGACACTGTGCAAGCACTGAACTAGGACCACTGTATGAAGACACTGTGCATGTCCTAGCCCTTTGTTTTCCATTTGTGAAGTTTTCAGTTCATCATCAAATTATTCAAGATTTAAAAGAAAATGGCCATCTTTATTTGGTTTTATTTGTTTTCATTTAGGTCAGGTCTCTTGGAGAAGGGAGGGAAGAAGGAAAGAGAGGAGGAAAAGGAGGGAGAGGAGAAGAGGGAAGAGAAGGATCCTATAGATTATGCTAATATCTTTTAATTGTCACCTTGACGTTGCTTAGAATCACCTTGTCTCAAAGAAAGGTTGTATCAGGCTGGCTTATGGGTAAGTATGTAGGGGATTGTCTTGATTATGTTGATTGATGGTGAATACTCTGGCTGTTATGGGTGATACCTTAACCTGGGCAAGGGCTGCTGTGTTGTACTATAATGTAATCTCAATTGGGACCTTCTGTCCCCGCCTTTGATCATTCAGTTTCCAGATAATAGACACCAAACTTATATTTAAAATAAGCCATTAATGCACCAGAGCTGGGCAGATATGTCCCCTCTAAGCTATTAGAATCTACTTCCTCATCAATAATCCCAAGTTATTAGACGAAACTTAGCATGTTTCGTCTGTGCAGCTCTAATTCCAATTGGCCAGCCCTCATGTCCATGTTTGTGTGACCACCTACCCCATGGTGCCTTCTCCTCTCTCCACCTTCTCTCTCTCTTCTTAGTGGTTCTCTTCCTCAGACTCCCAAGACTGGGAACACAAAACCCCACCTATATTTCTTCTGCCTAGTTATAGGTTCTTGACGTCTTTATTCAACCAATAGTTTTAAATTAAGGAGCAAGGCCGCATTCCATCATTTTGGATATGTAAGGATTCTCTTGTCCCCGAGACAAGCAGGGCCAGTATTTAGCATTTTACACAGCAACAGATCAAACACCAACAACCCTCTCTTTTAGTCCAATAACAGGCTCCCTTTTCATATATAAATTGAGTAAAATTATAACAATTATGAAAACTATAAGGTTTGACTTACATTCATAATGTCCAGCCCATTTTTATTTGGTAACTTAAAGTATTCTATCATCTATCCTTTTCTTGGTGAGCTCAGAGGTTTGTATCTAAATCATTTCCTATCTAAACTTGTATTACCATACATGATGACTACAAATGTTGAACATTTCTTTAAGTGCTTCTTGGTCATTTGAGATTCCTCTGTTGGGAATTCTCTGTTTAGCTCTCTACCCCGTTCAGATGTAGGGTTAATGAATATCTTTCCCCAATCTGTAGGCTGCCATTTAATCCTATTGACAATGCCATTTGCCTTACAGAAGCTTTTCAGTTTCAAGAGGTTCCATTTATCAATTGTTGATCTTAGAACCTGATCTATTTGTTGTTCTGTTTAGGAAATTTTCTCCTATGCAAATGCATTCAAGGTTATTTTCCACTTTCTCTTCTATAGAAGAGATTCAGTGTATCTGATTTTATGATGAGATCCTTGATCAACTTGGACTTGAGCTTTGCACAGGATGACAAATATATGTTGGTGTAACTCTACCCAAGCAAGTGAAAGACCTGTATGACAAGAACTTCAAGTCCCCAAAAGAAAGAAATCAAAGAAGACCTCAGAAGGTGGAAAGATCTCCTAGGCTCATGGATCAGTAGGATTAACATAGTGAAAATGGCCACCTTACCAAAAGCAATCTACAGATTCAATGCAATTCCTATTAAAATTCCAACACAATTTTACAGACATTTAAAGAGCAATTCTCAACTTCATATGGAAAAGTAAAAAGCCCAGGATAGCAAAACAATTCTGAACAATAAAAGAACTTCTGGAGGAATCACCATCCCTGACCTCAAGCAATAGTGTTAAACAACAACAACAACAACAACAACAACAACAACAACAACAACTTATAGTATTGGTACAGAGACAGGCAGGTAGATCAATGGAATAGAATCAAAGACCCAGAAATAAACACACACACACCTATGGACACTTGATCTTTGACAAAGAGGCCAAAACCATACAGTGGAATAAAAAGAAAGCATCTCTAACAAATGGTGCTTGTTTAACTAGTGGTCTGCATGTATCACAGGAGTTTTTCACAAAGTGAAATGCCCTGCCTTCAAATTATCACCAAAGCAGTTTGGATAGCAGATATCAAAAGGATATAAGAAATTCTCTATTAAAGCAAACACAGTTATCAATTGCACAATAACAGTCATAGACTGAGAAATGTGTTTTCTGATAACTTTCTATTGACTAGTATCATAGAACACTTACAGGTACCTAGATATGCATATGCCAATCATTCAACATATCCATGGATGAGATGAGATAGGTGAAGTGAATGAAGGTGTAAAGTATGATCATGGTTTCCAAATTTCATTTTAAAAGTCATTTTTAAAAAGAGCTAGGAGGGCCGGGCAGTGGTGGCACATGCCTTTAATCCCAGCACTCGGGAGGCAGAGGCAGGCGGATTTCTGAGTTCGAGGCCAGCCTGGTCTACGAGTGAGTTCCAGGACAGCCGGGGCTACACAGAGAAACCCTGTCTCGAAAAACCAAAAAACCAAAAAGAGCTAGGAGTAGGAACTAAAATACCAATAGAGATGGGGACTGTCTGAGAGCTTGCTTGGCAACTCCAAGGCTCTGGGTTCTATTCTTATATCCTCACCTTTTAAAAAATAATACTAATTAAAAAATATAAGGTACAGTATAATCAATGCATAAACTGTTGTGTCAGGAAATGTTTGTGAACCCCAAAAGATCACCAAGGAGCCAATTCCGATGCATTAGGGTCTCTTTATTCAAGCTTGAGCTTGGGCCACACCACTATCTCTGATACAGGAGAATGGGAGGGACAGCCCTAAGCTTAATTTCAGACAAGCATTTATAGAGACAAGAACTGGTACACTTCTGATTGGGGGCCATTATGGCCTTTAATATAATTGGCTGGTGCTGGGAAACAAACCATAAACTTCTATGTTTTTCCTTATTGGTGGATGATAGGAAGTGAAGTGTCAGGGGTGGGCTTGTAACCTGGGGGTTCAGACTTGTTGGGGAATAATCTGGAAACTTGTACTAGCCTCAGATCTTGTTGGGGCGGGGATGTTAACCTGGAAACTGGTGCTAGGTTCTGGCCTGCTAGTTAACTCGAGTTCAACCTTAGGTCAGGTTCGCTAAGATGGAGTCTGAACTCAAAAGATCTGGTCTCTCAAAACCAATATTGTATTCATTCATTTTCATTCCCAGGTATTATGTGTTTTCCCTACTGGTATGTATTTCATTTTAATGTGATAGAGAGCAGGAGAGCATACGAGGTGTGTTTTCAGGAGCATCGCCACAGACAGGTGTACTACATTAAAAGATATTCTACATCACTAGGCAACAGAAAAAATTCAGCACCATTATAATCACGTGGGATTACTTACTGATGTCTATGTGCCTAATTATTGGCAGAAATGGATACAGATTTTTGGTTTGTTCTATTTTTAGTGTGTCTCTGCCTGGGTTGCCCAGGCTTACGCAATTTTACCACTGCATGGACACAATGTTATCCAGGACTTCAGATATATGTGACGGTACTCAGTTTATATAAAAATTTGAAGACAAAATTTATTGTGTGGTCCTGAAAACAAAATTCATTTTTTGTTGTTGTTCCAGATGGCTAAGCATTTCAAGGTTTGATAATGAATGTCACCTAGTATGTCTCATTTTCCCTTGGGTTCTGGGAAATTGTCAAGCTTCATCTTATCAGATGCCCTCATAACCTGGGTGTTTCTATTATGTCTTTTTGTGCTTTTACCCCTGATTAAATCATATTTAAGGCTCCTACATCACAGCCAATTCAAGCTCCCTTTGGATGTAAAGTAAACATACAAAGTAAACAAATTATGCAAAGTATAACAAAGGGCTGCAAAGTAAACATAATTATGTGGTTAGACGTTTGATTGAGATGTTTCTATCAAACCTATAGCTGAATCAGTACTGGGAAACAGCATGGGATTTTAAATATCAATTAATATTAACATATATCTCTTTTTTAAAGTGATACTTCACATTGTGATTAGCCATTTCCCCAGAGTCTTATGACTTGAATAAATTTTATTACCATCTCTGTTAAGGTATTCTACTACTGGGGAAGAGCGGAGGATTTATGGTCTGAAGCAGGGGAGATTCCATGAGATCAGTGCCTTCCTTAGCTTTGCTGCAGGCTGGAGCACAGGGGGTCCCTTCAGCACTGCCATTATTCCTGGGTGAAAGGTGAGTAGGCAGTCTCATAAAAGGCCCCAAATAGAAAGGAAAAATGCATGCAGGTTTGGTTTGAGGTAGGATATAGTGAGAGGGCTTAGTATGAACCTCCATGCATTGTTCACAGAAGCTACCTGAAATCACAGTAGACTAGGATACAGAATACGTGTAGTATGTGCTTGTAAAATAATGAAAAATTAAATATTCTTATATGTATATAGAAGATGTGTGTGTGTGCATAAAATGACTACTATCAATGCACCAGGGCAGAGCTCCAAAAGCCCTTGTCATTTCCTAGCCTATAATGGTGCTGAAAAAAAAAAAAAGCCTCTGCTTGTATATTTTAATATCTGGGTAATAGCATCTTTTATCAAATGAGGTCCCTCTTGGTGGCCTTCTAGATGGAGAGCTGTTACCAGAAAAACAAGCCATGATTCTAATTCTGGAGCTTGCGCCTCACTCCTGTTCGTCAGAGAGGGGTGAAGGGCTTGTGGATCTAATACTTGTTCATGTCTATTTGCTGATGCCTCCATAAAAAATCCCCGAACCATGTGATTCAGAGTACCCAAGTTGAAAAGCACATGCATATACCGAGAAGCCAAAGGATTCTAAGTAGAACAGTCTTTAATTCTGTTCTATCTCTGGGTTCGTGATCATTGCCTTAGTTCACCAATCAGTAAACAGAAGTGAAGTTTCTCTTTGAGTTTGGTGACAGAGTCTACAGATTTTAAACAACACAGCAGGGGCTTCTGAGAATCACCAGTTTATAGCAAGTTACTTAAAAGTGTAGGCTACATCCAAGAGGGTAGAGTCTGAGCTATGAGCAATCTTGCCAAACTGACTCCCTACCCTGGTGTCATTTGCTATGACCACCAGGTAGATAATGTCAGGACTTATAGAACATCCTATTGGTGTCCACTGGCCAAAGGCTTGGCTGATATCTTGTGACATGGTACCAAATGTATGATGTCAGAGTGTGGTTTGGAACTAGAGACATGAAAGGATTTTTTTTTTTTTTCACCTGCTATACTATACACATACTGTTACGGTGTGATGATACTTAGTTCATTTCTCATTCCTTTTGTGCATTTGTTTGTAGTCACCAAGCTATTCACTCATGTATCTATTTAGTACCCACTCTAGTCTAGATGACATGTGAAGCTCAAGAAACACAATGGGAAAGCAAGGAATGATTATTATTTTTAGATAACTTTTATAAATAAATTTATGAAAATTACTCCATAAAAGATCCCCTAAACAAAACCCAACAGATGAACAAACAGAACACAGGGGTAGTGTCATGGCAAAGACATATACAATTCCTCTTTCTAGGAGTAAAGGGTAAGAGATCAGAAAGTAAGTCAAGGTGGCTAAATAGACCTTAGTATCTAGAAGTTTTACAGATTAAAGTCTCTGTTCACTGACAGGCTCAGTGGATAAACACAGCTGTCACCAAGCTTAATGACCAGAGTTCAATGACCTGAACTCACGTACTAGAAGGAGAGAACCAACTCTCATGAACTATGCTATGCTTGAGGTTGCACAAGTACATGCATGTGTAGGCACGTGTGCACGCTCGTGAGCAAACACACACACACACTAAATTGCTAACTAACTGTAAAAAGGCTTAAGTTGACTGACCTTCAGCAATTTCTATCAGATTCTCATTTAATGCTAAAATCAGTTTTTCTATAATAGTTTGAAAATTTGACTGGGAAGCTATATGTTGGTTAGGATTATATTTCCATTCATCTTTTCTCAACTGAACATCCCTCTTGTTTTTTTTTTTTTTTTTGCAAGAATCCAAACATATGGCAAATAAAATAGCATGAGTATCAGTTTTTTGAACTTTTGTGAAACTTTGAAATAAGCAAATGCCCATAGAGAAAACCCTTCATCGAGGGGGGTGTAATTAAGCGTTGTAAACTGGCCACTGTAAACAAGAAGTTCCCTGCTGCGTGCATGCATTTTCTAGGTTTCCTGGGTTGACTTTTGAACAAGAAACAATTTTTGGCTGCTGATGTCATGTTCCTGAATGCCCAGGTGTGTTCTCCCACTGTGCTGCCTCAGAGAGAGACTGTTAGCACTGCTTGCTGCTTAGCAGTTTACACTTGCAAATGAGGTGGCTCTTTTTTGCCTACTGTGGGAAATTTCTCCCAAATGGTCCTGGTCTGGCATCTTGCCCCAACTAAAATTGATGTAGTATATAGGCTGCTGAATCTGGGCATGGGGCCAGCATGCAGGAGTATAATTCTCATGCAGCAGAGAAAGATGGATAGGAGGGATCTGCATGACATTATCTCTACAGTCACTGGCAATCTCTAAAATGGAAAAAATCGCTCTAAAAAAATGGACATTAGTACTAGTGATCTTCCCCTTAGCCTCCATATGGAGAGAAGAGTCATTGAGCATTTGTGCAGAAATTCATTCATTTGTTTAATCAATCTGTTAAAACATACTTAAATCCCTGTAACATGGTAGTGTTCGTGTTAGTTCAATTTGACCCCATGTAGAACCAACTGAGAAAAGGGAACCTCAGTTCAGAAGATGCCTCACTAAGATCAGGTTGTAAGCAACCCTGCAGGGCATTTTCTTAATTTCTTATTGCTGTGAGAGGTCCCAGGCCATTGTGGATGGTTGTACCCTGTCTTAGTCAGGGTTTCTATTCCTTCACAAACATCATGGCCAAGAAGCAAGTTGGGGAGGAAAGGGTTTATTCGGCTTACACTTCCAATTGCTGTTCATCATGAAAGGAAACTGGAACTCAAGCAGGTCAAGGAGCAGGAGCTGATGCAGAGGCCATGGAGGAATGCTGCTTACCGGCTTGCTTGCTTCTCCTGGCTTGCTCAGCCTGCTTCCTTATAGAGCCCAAGACTACCAGCCCACAGATGGCACCACCCACACGGGGCCCTCTCCCCTTGATCACAATTGAGAAAATGCCGTACTGCTGGATCTCATGGAGGCATTTTCTCAACTGAAACTCCTTTCTCTGTGATAACTCCAGCTTGTGTCAAGTTGACACACAGAACCAGCCAGTACATACCTCTTGTCTGGTGGTCTTGGGTGCTATAATAAAACAATGAGCAAGCTGTATGGAGCATGCCACCATGACCTCTGCATCAGCTTCTACCTTCAGGTTACTGCCCTGACTTCATTAGAGGATGAACTGGGATATGGGAGTGTATTCAAAAGCATACTTTTGCTTATGATGGTTCCTCACGGCAATAGAAATCCTAAGACAAATAGACACTGTTGCCATTTTAGTATATATGGTGACATAGGTATAGAAGGTTCCTGCTGTCATGGAAACTATATTCTAAAGGGGTGATGGGGGCAGACAAATCAAACTAAGCAAGGTAAGAAATGGATGAGCAAGACTTCCCTCAGTCTGGAAAAAGTGGCCCAAGATCCCCTGTTGCCAACAGGGAGGACAACCCCACACCTCCCAAGAGGTGCAGTGTTTATACAGGCTGAAACAAACTGCAGATGCTGATTCTCTCATGAGGAAAGCAGGTGACAGACTCGAGCAGTTTCCAGGAGAACGAGCTCTCTTCCTGCACTCTGTCATCACTGCCCCAAGGGTCTAGTCTCACAACACTTGCAGTAACCTTATCCCTTAGAGAGGCTGTGTGAGCAACAGGTACGTGATTTTCCATTCTACACACACCCGCTATTAACTTCAGACTGGGAAGAAGTTTTCTCTCATTGTGTGGCTGAGCAGTAAGCAAATTGCACATATTGTTAATTAAAAATATTGCCGGTATCTCCAAGTTTCCTTGCATATTTGTCTAAATGTTTCCACACGGCCAACTATTACAAAGCTATCTAAGGTATCTACTCCACCCACCCCACCCATTCATCCCATATTCCTATTGCTTCCTATTGCTTTCTTTATTTGGACTGAGGTTTTAAAATTTTAAATTGGATTTGTTGAGTGAATTGCTTACATCATTAGAATATATATTCTAATAATAGTAATAATAACATATGCAAGAATGATAATTAAAGAACTCATGAACTTGAGAGGGCATGGAAAGAGTTAGAAAGGAAGAGCACGGGATAAAAATGACGTAAACATAGTACTCATGTATGAAGATCCTGGCAGGAAATAAATCAAAAGCTGTTACAATGTTGACTGGGTCTGCCCATGTTCAAAATTAGTGTTTTGAGGTCAGGTCAGGTTTATTTGTGTGTAGGTTGGGCATCCCTAAGAAGCACAAGCAAAAACAAAATATGAAAGACAGTTTTTGAAAGAAATGAGAGAAAAAGGGGGTGGGGGTGGGCAAAATAGTCCATAAAGACGGTGGACTGGATAGCTAGCTGTCAGTTTGACAAAGGCTTAAGTCATTTGGGAATAGAGAACTTCAATGAAGAAAATGCCCCCATCAGATGGACCTGTAGGCAATCCTGTGGGGCATTTTTATTGGCTAATGATGTGAGAGGGTCCAGCCCACTACAAGCAATGCTGCCTCTGGCTTGGAAAAGAAAAAAGTCCGGGCAAGCCATTCGGAACACACAAGCAACCTTCCTTTACAGCGTCTGCTTCCGTTCACTTCTGATCATGATGTGGAAGTGTAAGCCAAGTAGGTCTTTTCCTCTTCAAAATCGTTTTGATGATGGTGTTTCATCACAGCAGTAGCAAACAAACTAGGACAGAAGGTCTTAGGGCCACCATACCGGATTGACTTTGGGGAGAGAAGAGATAAAAAGAATGTTGGGGAGCAAGAGACAGCGCAGTGCAGGTGGGATGGTCTGAGGTCGTAGTGTGGGTGAGTGGAATCACTTAGCAAGAGCTACGCAGTACAAGCGTTTCACATTGATCCTTGTGCCTCTGAGACTGGGCATCAGGATAAGTAAAGCAGGGGCTCAAAACCTCGGTAGCTGGGATTGTTACTTACTCTTCTCAATTGATTCTCTTGAAGAGAATTCTGAGTCGGACTCCTTTATGGCCATTATAACCTTGGAAAAACATTGTCAGAGCTTTTAACAAAATTGTCCTTGGACTGGAGAGATGGTTCAGTGGTTAAAAGCAGTGGCCGCTCTACTAGAGGATCCAGATTTGATTCCTGGGAATCACAGAGGGATCCCACCTCTGGCCTCCATGGGCACGAGCCACACACATGGTACATACATACACGTGAAGGCAAAACACCTACACACAGAAAAACCTCGATCTTGTTTTTTTTTTTGTTTCAAGTATCCAGACTCTCATTTTTTAGCAGAAATACTTGTTTAGTTTGAAATTCCCTTGCTGTTCTTTTTTTCAGAGTTAGTCTTCCCTTATGCTTCCTATGCATACCTCTTTAATTATGCTTTTTTTTTCTTTTCTCCTCCTTCTCTTCCTCTTCTTCTTTGTTATCTTTTCTGCTTCTCGTTCATTCTAGATCGTTCCTGAACAGGTGTTGTGTGCCCTTTGTTATTTATTTATTTACTTATTTATTACTTATTTATTTATTTTTTATGCAATTCATTCCAATTTGCTGCTGTCTCATTCTCTAGTAATACCCAGGGTTCAGGATATATCTTAATTCTAAGCTGGGGAGTTTCTACACCAGCCCTGTGGGACCAAAAGCGTATGTGTGCAACAGTATTGGGCACATGAGATGTTCCTATTGAGGTAAGAGTAGAGTTTCCTATTTTGTGACAGGTGGCTTGAGGTTTCCCAACCTTTCCTATACAGCGATGCAGCTGTTTTCGCGTCCCAGGTTTACATAACATCTCAAGGCAATTTTCTGCTTCGTTTTCTTTTCTCCAATCTCAGTCTTAATTGATGTTTTAAATGTCAGGACCAACCCCTTTTCCAATCTACTCCGTGCCACAGTGGTTATTTTGATTTTATATTTTGCTTTTTTCCTCATTGCATTTATGGAACTTTGCCTTAGTTTTCAAATTTTCTTTCCTTTTTTTTTTTATGGATAATTTCTTTAACTTTTTAAAGTTTAATTTAATTATTTTTTATGTATTCACTTTACATCCCACTCACAGCCCTTCTCCTGGTCACTCCCTCCGACAATCCTTCCTCCATCCCTCTCATCTTCTCCTCTGAGTGAGTGGGGTCCCCCTGGGTATCCTTCCACCCTGGCACTTCAAGTCTCTACCAAGCTAGGTGCTTCCTCTCCCACTGAGGCCAGACAAGGCAGCCTAGATAGTAGAACAGATCCCAAGTACAGGCAACAGCTTTTGGGATAGTCCCTGTTCCAGTTTTTGGACTCCCATGAAGACCAAGCTGCACATCTGTTACATATGAGTGGGGAGGCCTAGGTCCAGCCCCTTTATATTCTTTGGTTGGTGGTTCAGACTCGGAGAGCCCCAAGGGTCCAGGTTAGTTGACTCTGTTGGTCTTCCTGTGCAGTTCCTATCCCCTTTGGAGCCCACAATCCATCCTCCTATTCTTCCATAAGAGTCCCCAACCTCCTTTTAGTAGGGTTTTTTTTCACTTACAGTATTAGGGTAATTTTTGCTTTTGTTTTGCTATCTTTTCCTTTCTGTTGCTATCAGAGATGCCATATTAGCCTGTTAACCTGTTGTGTGTTGTTAAGTTTTATTTATTATATTTTTTTAGGTTGAGCTCTTCAGAAGCTCATACCAAGGTGGAATTTGTTACGGGTTCATGGGGCAGCAAACGGGATTGAAGAAAGGACAGCTACTTTGTTGAGAAGCTCTGGAGAGGAAAAACTGCAGTGGAGTTGTGAAGTTGTCAACTTGATTACATCTGGAATTAACTAAAAGCCCAAGAGACTGGGTACCCCTGCAGGGAAGTTTTCTTAATTAAATCATTTAAAGAGGGAAGACACAGCTTCTATCCAGATCTTTGGAGGTGTGAAGATCTATCTTTAATCTGGACCATACCTTCTGCTGATGGCCTATTCAAAGGACATAGAAGGAAGACGTTCTTCCTCTTAGCTTGCTTGCAGATCCATTCCTTCACTGGCATTAAAGCCTACTTCTTCAGGATTCCAGTGGCCACTGAAAACCAGCTGAGACATCTGGCCTCTTGAACTGAGCAACTATCAGATACTTGGAATTTCTATTGGTAGGCAGTCATTGCTGGACCATCTAGACCACAGTCTGTTATAGAACCAACTCCTGAGTCTATCAGCAGAGGGATGGGCAAGGAAAATACAGCACATATACAGAATGAAAATTTTCATCTGTGAAGAGGAATGAAAGTTGGGTTGTTTGAAAAAAATTAATGTAACTGGAGTTAAGAAAGTTGAGCTAGACTCAGGCAGACACAGACACCCACAGCCAATCAGTGGATGGAGCTTGGGGACTCTTATGGAAGAATAAGAGGAGGGATTGTGGGCCCTGAGGGGGATAGGAGCTCTTCAGGAAGACCAACGGAGTCAACTAACCTGAACCCTTGGGCTCTCGAGTCTGAACCACCAACCAAAGAGCATACATGAGCTGGACCTAGGTCTCCCCACACCTATGTAGCAGATGTGGTCTTCATGTGGATCCCAAACAACTGGAACGGAGGCTATCCCAGAAGCTATTGCCTGTAGGTGGGATGCGTTCTTCGACCTGAGCTGCCTTGTGTCTGGCCTCAATGCGAAAGGAAGTGCCTAGTGTCACAGAGACTTGGGGTGATAGGGTGAGGGGCTACCCAGGGGGCTCCACCCACTCAGAGGAGAAGGGGAGAGGGGAAGAGGTAAGGGGGAAGAATTGTGGGAGGGGGTGATCAGGAGAGAGGCAGTGAGCGGGATGTGAAGTAAATAAGTGAAAATTAAATTTAAAAAAAGGAGGAAAGTTGAGCTAGTCTTAGAAAGACAAATACCATTTGTGATTTCTGAATTTTATGTAGATTTATAGAATATAGATCTATAGAATTGTGTATGTATATATGACACGAGAACGGAAGTGAAGCCATTTAGGGGAGAAGGGGACGAATGGGAGCAGTCAAAGGCAGAAAGGGGGAGTGCAGAGGAGTATGTGTTGACCATATAGTGTACATTGGTAGGAAACTATCCATATGTAACACAGAACCATGTGCAACGAATATTCAATGAAAATTAAAAGCCAAACCAACCAACCAGCCAACCAACCAATGAAACAAACAAACAAAAAAAACCCCCAGTTTGGATTCATTCAGTATGAGCTGGTGACTGGACATTTCTTTTGGAAGCACATTAGCAGAAAATCATCATACTGTCTTTGCAATACAATATCATACATGCATATACTGAAGGAGGTTTAGTATTTTCATTTTTATTGTATAAGTAGTAGAAAAAAAAGATGAGTTTTTTTCCCCAAGGTCTTAAAGTAATTCAAGTATGGACCCTGGTTCATATAATGATGCCACACAGCATTTTTATCTGAATTTGTAGATAGGATAAATGGTTTCGTGACTGAGGCAGAGGGAGGACAGATTGCAGAGACAATGTAGATATAGCACTTAGAAACATCGGTAGAGTAGAGGACTAGTCAACAAAATCTGGGGTCATTCAAGGAGCTGAATCTGGGATAAAGGCAGCTACCAACAAACCCAGCATGCTTCTGATACATATATGTTGTTCTCACCACACACAGGGGTTTTCATTAAAATTCTAGGTGTGGGACTGGAGAGATGGCTACTCTTCCAGCAATCCCAGGTTTGGTTCCTCGCACCCACATGGCGACTCACAACTGTCGCTAACACCAATCCCAGAAGATCTGCTTCTTGCTTCTGTGAGCAGCAGGTGTATAAGCAGTACATGGCCAAAACACCCCTACACGTAAAATAAATAATAATCTTTTAGATGATATTCTAGGTGAAATATTAGTTCTTAGAAAAATACATCTAAGGAAGCAAAACAAACAAATACTAAATAGATAACATATGAAAATGATTCTTAAAGCAATCAGTATGGGATGAGGGATGAAATGAGAAAATTCTTCAAGGGATTCTATTTCTCCAGACGGCATCAACGCTAAGAGGCAGGGAGGCTTCAGAGCTGCAGGGAGATGGACCTTGCTGAGCAGCAGTGGAAGAAAAGGCTTTGGAACAATATGAGCTTTGTTTGAATATTTTCTGGAAAGGTGTCGGGAAGAGTGTGAGCAAAGATTTTCCCAAAATAAGTTATTTGAGTGAAGAGACTATTACTAAGGGACTGACTGGCCTGCTTATTGGCTTTTATTTAACTTCTGTAGCAGACAGTACACACTGGCAAGAGCTTTGGAGAAAAACGTATCTGATTTCTAACCACAAGAAACGGCAACAGATCCAAAGCCAAGCATATTCTTGGATTGATCTTTCATCATGCCTTAATTTAGCTTGCTGGAGAAATGCTTTCTGTGAACATGGAATTATTTAAATCTTCTAAGGGAAGCTTTTACTCTTAGTTGTAAACCTGGGATTTACTGCAAAAAGTCCTTCTACTAATTTGTCAAAGTAATTTCCACTTTTTAGAGCATGTATTTACGAAGGGGCTTATTGTGGATGGGATGGTGAACTTATCGCTACAGACCTAGCGAAGAGTATTTTCTTCCTTAGCAAGTAATGGGGGACTTTTACAGAAATAGGAGTTGCAAAGCCCTAGAGCTATGTAAATCATCAGGGACACAGCTCAGAAATTTAATGTTGAATTAAAAAGCAAGTGGCAGTAAAACATATACAGGGTGTTATTTTTGGATATATATAGTTAAGAATAAAATGTTGGAAAACATATGTATTATGCTACCGGCTGCCTGGTGTGGGGGAGTGGCCTTTGGGGCAGAGAACAAGGAGGGAAACGGAGCCATGAGGTTGGTGGTGGCTAAAGGCAACTTCAGTTCTCTCCTTATATCAATGTCTCCCTGCTTTCCCTTTCCCCTGAAGAACGTGAGCAGAAACTGCGTGTACAGTTTTAGTTGAGATCATAAACATTTGTGTTAGAGAAGCCTGTCAACTGAAATACACATGTATATGGTATACACGCTGCATACATCTTCACGTTAACTGAATTAACTGCTAAGGGCATAGAGATACTGAGTTTTATTCTACCAGTGGTCCTCAGAAGAAGCAAAGAGAATGACAACACAGACCTCACTCAGGTTTGAATGGTCAAGACAAGACACGAGGACACAGAGTCACATGGCACAAGGAAATAAAGGTGTGTGGGGGGAAACAAAAACAGGCAACTGGCAAGGAATTTTGAGAAGAGGGCCTACAAGTAGATGGAGCAAGGTGGGTCCCTCAACAGCATCCACTCCTAGGTAATAACTCAGCGTCAGCCAGTTTCATTTGCATGCCAGTCAGAGCGTTTGGTCAGTATTTTTCCAAAACACGGAAGTTGAAGCCTGCAACCCCAAAATGTTTTAATTTGAAACAAATGCCATAAAAATGTATTAGTCTGAAGTGTATTATTCTTCATTAGGAAGAATGAGTTTGCAACACTGGTTTGACCGAAGTGGTGTGACTCATAAATCTGATGAAGCATTCTTTGTGTGTCTGGGTTTTCTTTGGAAGTGAATGCCCACAGAAGGCACTGGCTCTAAGACAGTGGGCACGTGACCCACCACTGGAAGCTTTGATCCTTGACACAGACACTGGCAACCCAGGAACAGGTTCTCCTGTCTGGGTAAAAGGCAATGTCTGGAAAGTTCCCCTCTAGCAGTACAGAGACCAAAGCAAAAATATTAATAGGGCTGGCTAGGGCAAAAAGTCCTAGCTTTTGTAACATTGTGGGTCGGTGGCAGTGGTTCTCAACCTGTGGCTTAAAACCTCCCCCCCTCTGTATGTGTGTGTTGGAGGTGGTGCATGACCTTTTACTGGGGGTTGCATTTCAGATATTCTGAATCTCAGGTATTCACATTACAATTCACAACAGTAGCAAATTACAGTTATGGAGTAGCAATGAAATAATTTTATGGTTGGAGTTACCACAACCTGAGGAACTGTATTAAAGGGTCAGTCACAGCAGTCAAAAGATTGAGAACCCCTGGTCTGTACTTTGTTCTATAGGATCAGCCCATTCCGGTGTTAGAAATTAAGCCCCATTCATGAAGTCTTATACTGGACAAGCTGATGGCAGGGAGTGCATGCATACCAGATCACACTTAATCCTTCATTCTGTGCCAGGCCAATTCCCATCTAATAACTTTGTCTAGAATGAAAATGGGCAGGTTCTGTGTATCATTGCAGGATCTGGGAATGCTGTTCCTGCCCATTATTGTCTACCGGGCCATTCATTTCCAGTGAGTAACCAATCCATTTAGGTTGGATACAGAAGTGGCTGAGGCAGGGGTGAGAAACGATACACTTCACAGAAAAGGAAAGGGCTGGCTAGCTCTAGTGAGGCTTGTCTCTCGGTGTTTCTTTCCTTCTTCAGGGTCTGTCCATATGGCTACTGCAGTGGGAGCCTAGCGTCTGTCCTGCCACTGAGGGCAGGAACAGAGTTTTCTGTGGGAAAGAGTGACCAAGACTCTTCAGCTTCACATTTTGCCCTGGATTTTATTTCCAACAGAACCTTGAGTTCTAACAGACAGGTTTTGAAGTACAAGCATTTATGTGATTTCTTGAAACCAATCAGAAGCTCTAAATATACAGACACCTCTGAGTTCTCTGACAAAGACAAATGAGGCATTTTATTGATAAGCTGAGGGTCGGACAGGAACTCTGGGCCATTGTGCCTTTAGTAAAACATTAAGTGGTTTAATTAAATCATTAATTCCACCCCCTGTTCCAGTTTTCAAAAGACTACATAAAAATAGGCAGTCTTTTTTAAAAAATAAAAAAACCTGTTCTCTTCCTCTATAATTGATTAGGTTAAGTCTGTAGATTGACTTGCTCTTCTGCCATAAAGCACTGAGGCTGTTTCCAAGTACAGCACTTAAAGCAGGATGCTGGTGGGTATTGATCTGAAAGTGACCTCTTCCTTCATTTGTCAAGAAAAGAGGTAGGATTTTTACTTTAAAGAGAAGTCTATAGAAAGCATCTAAATACAAAGTTTATGTCCGACCTGTTCCAACCATCTTGACACATCATTAAATAATTTTAGCTTTTGCATATTAGAAATCTCTGAAAGACTTAAGTTGTCTGAGATGACTATATGGTAGATTTTATGTATTAACTTTTAAATTAATGTTTTCTTTCTGAGACTTATCCATGAAAATTGGTGTGGAATCACAAGACTTATAAAGAAAATTAGGAATACACATCTCATTCTCCTCAAGAGCCCTAGGCTCTCAGCCTCTTTTTGTTGAGTATAGATCCTGTGTATAATGATCCTTCAAGATCGGGTTAACTTGGGATTACTGTTTTGACCCTTGGATGCGAGAATGAAGAATAGGGAGTATGAGTAATGCCATCAGGGAAGCATCAGCAGCCTGTGATGGCCACCACGCAAGCGTTTAGCATCCCTGTCACCTTGCTGTGTGACTTCCGCATGCATGTGGGTTGTAATGAGTGAGCGAGCCCATCATAAGCAGCACGAGGCTAGAAGGTAATCTTTGGTTGTTTGTTTCTGTCTTTTGTTTCCTTGGGGTTAGAGTTCTCATAGGATTGACTCGTCTGTGCTTGGAATCTTGTCATCACAGCCACTGGTGGTCTCCTCGGAAGATCTCTTCTATGCCATGTGGAACTGTAATTCTCTCGAAGTCGGAGGAGCAGAGAGGTAAACCGCATGAGCAAGCGGGGTGTGTGGACCATGCAGACTCCAGATCTCATCTTAATCTTAGTCATTTGGAGAGCCTCACAAAAATGCGTGGGTTGGGATGGGGGTTCAGGGTGAGGTACAGATGACACCACCAGAAAGGAAACAGTATGAGTACTGTGAGAAATTGGAGAGTTCACAAACGATGTTTTTGTCTTTAAATTACCTGACCTTGGCAAATGAATATGGCCATCTTGGAGTATGTGTGGGAGACTGATTCCAAGAGACTCCTGTAGACTGGAATCCACAGATGTTCACGTTCCTTCTATAAAACGGAATAGTACTTGCATATAACCTATACACAGCCTCCAGTAATCCATCTGTTACTTAAAATACATAATATAAAATAAATACTATATAAATAATATTTTATAAATATATAATAATATTTTGTAAATATATTTTATTACTATATAATATGTAAATTATTGTAATGTTTGTATTATTAAAAAATAACAAAAATGTTTGTGGACACTCAACATAATTTTTCCGAATGTTTTTAAATCTGTAGTTGGTTAAATTCTTGGGTGCGGGGAGAAAGAACGAGCGTCTGTAACTCTTAATATGTCCTCATTTTCATCTCTATGCTAACATAGTTGTATAAAAATTTTGATTCCAAGTCAAGATTTGCATTATTATGAGTAAGGGAATTATATTTTCACTAAGTTAAATGGCTCAGAGATAATATGAGTTCTTCCTTGTAAAATTTTCATTTTTCTCGGTTACTATGTTTTCATGGATATTGCTTTCTAAGTACTTATTCTAATAGTTTTTTCATTGTAGCTTGCAATGGTCTTCCCCATCCAAATTTCTGCCTCACCAGAGGGTCTATAATACTGTTATTTCCTTCCAGATCCTGGGTCACCTGTGCTAATCTGGACCATTACTTTTCCTGGTCAATGATGAGGAGTCCTTGTCTTCTGGTTGCCATAGTTTAGTTGCTCCTGATTAGCACCCTGTTATCACCTGGTCAAATCTTCCAAAGAAAAGTGTGGTAGGAAATTCTACTTCCCTTATCCTTGAGGAATAGAGATTAGATTCTTTTGTTTTCCTATTTAAAAAATCTTTCATTTTGGAAATTTCCCTAAATAACTGAGTTATAACTTGCTGGATAATAACTTATTTGTGTGCACAGAGATCCTAATCAGACTTTGTGTGTGCCTGGGGGTGGTGTTCATCTTAGGCAGTGGACTAATGGACCAGCCCTTAGAGTAGCATGGTGCTTCTGGTGCTTATTGATATCTTTCTTGAGTCTTTCCTCATTTCTCAGAAGATATTTACTCATTTTCTTCTGTAGTTGAGACCTTGCCAAATTGGCCGGTGTTTCTCTTTTTCTTTCTTTCTTTCTTTCTTTCTTTCTTTCTTTCTTTCTTTCTTTCTTTCTTTTTTTAAAGTTTTTGGAGAAGGGAAGAAGGAGGTATTGTCAACATCAAGCATGAATACTTGACCTCTGTCACCCATATACCAATGTCTAGTTACTGGTCCAAATTCTCAGACTTCAATGCATGGCTTTTATGGTAGGAAGAGAGAATAAAATTTCTTGGTTGCAAACATTGTAAAGTTGTACCTGTGGTAGAGGGAGAAAGGAGGATATTCACACAGAAGGGCAGGCTTGTGTAGAGGATGGGGAGGTGGAACAGGGATGAGGGAGCATCTATGTGACTCATGGTCATCTGTGAAGCTTAAGTGTGGCAGGGAGAGGGGATTTTCTTAGAAGTACTTAGTGGGACAAAGCACTGGATATCAGAGCCCAGAGATTGATGAGGATGTTCTCATAGGAGCAAGGAGTAAGACTGTTTAGTATGGAACATCGGAAACTAATAGGGTTGATGAGTGGATTGACAGTGAATTAAACTGGTGGAGCTTCTATAACAAATTACTATAGATCACGAAGTTAAAGACAACTGGAATTTATTTTCCCACAGGTATACAGGTTTCATTAAGTTAAAAGCCAGGCTCTGGCAAAGATAATTTCTTCAGCAGCTCCTGGAAGAATCTGTACTCAAGAGTTTCCAATCACCAAGAAGCTACTGGCATTTAGTACCCTGTGGTACAGCCTTGCTCTGACCCATTTTTCTTGAACATCCCTTCTTTGATTTTGTTGCCTCTGTTGTACTAGAACTGTTGTAATTGGGCTAACCTGAATGGTTCCTGATAAAGTTTTCATCACAAAATTCCTGGCTTCATCTAAAAGGTTCTGTGCCTTCTCCTTTCTTTCTTCTTCCTCCCTGAAAAGGTAACATTCACAAGCTCAGGAATTAAAAATTCAGACAACCTTGGTAGATCACATTAGATAAATATGTAAATAAAAATATATGTGTGCTTGTACACTCATACTTGACCAGTTGCTGTGTCTGTAGACAGAGTCTGAGATCAGAAATGCTTCACTATCTAGGAGGACCTAATTTCCAGACCTTGATTTTAGTTGTCTTTTTGCTCTTACAGGTATGTGTTTTTGAGACAGAATTATGTTGGACTGACCAAGGAAAGTTTTGTCTCTGGGCAAGACACCCATTAAGTAGCTGATGACACTTTTATTTTCAGACAAAAGAAACATATTCTTGATAAATTGACTGATTCCAAGGCTCAAAAAGGAAAAGTACAAGGAATATCATTTTGTCAAAGAGCAAAGGAGATGATAGCAATGGACAATATTCACATAATAAAATCAGAAGCTATTGGTCCATACCTATATAAATAGAGGAATAAATATAAATAATATAAATATAAATCAGGAACATAAATATAGGAATAATATAAAAATAATGGAGGAATAAATTGAAAATTGGATGAAAGAAGGGATGTAAGTGAGTAATGGTGAGAGGAGAAGATACCATGATTTCTCTTATGTAAAAATCTGAGTGTGCTGAGGGTGGGAAAGAGAGAGAGAGAGAGAGAGAGAGAGAGAGAGAGAGAGACACAGAGACACAGAGAGAGATGAGATATTTAGGGGTGGGAGACTATTTGAGGAAACAAAGTGGCCAGCAAGGAAAATGAAGGGAGCCTAGGGGAGTAGTGAAGATTCTTTGAGGCAAATATGAGCAATCTAATGATGTCTAGGTCTGAAACCCCACAGTGAAGCCAATTGTTTTGTGTGCTAGCTTAAAATAAGAAAAGGATTATCTGTAAAAACTACTTACTAGACATAAGAGATAAGGAGAAACTTCACAAAGATAAGTGACCATTATTTGTAAAAGTCAAGGAACTATCCTAGAAGGGAGCCAAAAGACGCCTGATACTAAAAACCACAATGTGTGTTTTTTTGGAAAGGATCCTAGAAATGATATTATTGGCATAATTTTTAAGAGGACCAAAAAATCAGTTATTGGTAATCTATCAATGTGTATGTCTTTATGTGAAGGTTACATTGTGTTGCACAACTATTGCCCTTGTTTGTAGGAGATTAAGTAAATTGAGTGAGTTCCTTTGTGTTACACTTAGAACTTTACCATAAATTTGCAGTAACAATTACAATCTCTTTGTGAGTTAGTGAGGATTCTCTAGAAAAACAGAATCAAGCAATAGGAATATATGTTAAAACTGTATTTATTAGATTGGCTTGGACTACAGTTCTGGGTAGTTCAACAATGGCTGACTCCTAGAGAGGGGAGAGGCTAAGAATCCAGTGGTTGCTCAGTGCGATGGTTTGTATATGCTCGGCCCAGAGAGTGGCACTATTAGGAGGTATGGCCTTGTTGGAGCAGGTGTGTCACTGTGGGTGTAGGCTTAAGACCCTCATCCTAGCTGCTTGGAAGACAGTACTCTGCTAGCAGCCTTCAGATGAAGATGTAGAACTCTCAGCTCCTCCTGCCCCATGCCTGCCTGGATGCTGCCATGTTCCTGCCTTGATGATAATGAACTGAACCTCTGAACCTGCAAGCCAGCCCCAGTGAAATGTTGTCCTTTATAAGACTTGCCTTGGTCATGGTGTCTGTTTACAGCAGTAAGCCCCTAACTAAGATACTCAGTCCACAAGGCTGGCTATCTCAGTGGTTTTAATAGACATCATAGGTCTGGGCGATTCTTGGAAAGCTGTTGGTCTTCAATCTATGTTGAAAGCCTGAAGAAGCCAGTTCTTTCTAACACCAACAGAGAAATCCACAATGGTAGCAGCAGAATACAGGATATTGTCAGCACATGTGGATGCAAGCAGGTACCAAAGCAAAGCACCTTCTTCTGTGCGTTATCTGGAGCCATCTGAAGCTTCTGCCACATTTATGGTGGATCTTCCCACTTTAGATAGTCTGATCAACAAAGCCCCTCACAGATGTACCCATCTGCTTTGCCTTTTTGGTGACTTCAGATGCAAAATCGACACCCAAGATAAGCCATCACAGTTTCTTAACGTTTGCATGTTAGCTTATAGCATCATTTCTTTGATGCTCATTACATTGCCCTCTCTCCATTAAAGGGCATTCTGAGAGGAGTCTGTAGCACAAAACAAAGTCAAAAGGTAAGGAGGAGTGCTATGTAATGCTGTCTTCCAGATACAACATCATTATAGCACTCACGAACTCACAGTAGCTGTGTCTACTGGCACAAGAATAATCCAGCCTAAATTCTAGCTAGCATGGACAGGGAAGGGCTTCTGGGGCCCCATCATTAGCTCACAAGATGCTAACAGATGATGTCTTCTGGAGGAGGAAGAGTCATTTGTTTTTGCAGTGTGGCCACTGTACATTACCCATGCTCCAGTGGATGTTCCATACCTACATAGATATGGATAGTACTACCTGGAAAATAACTCTCTCTCTCTCTCTCTCTCTCTCTCTCTCTCTCTCTCTCTCTCTC
>JADRCH010000215.1:1027234-1111111 GCA_019843965.1 Rhynchomys soricoides | reverse complement strand
CTCTCTCTCTCTCTCTCTCTCTCTCTCTCTCTCTCTCTCTCTCTCTCACACACACACACACACACACACACACACACACACACACACACACTAATGAAAAAGTTAAAGAGATATTACACCAAGTGGTGAACAGTTAGTTGGGAAGAAAATGCTATTACAGGGTCCCAGTGGGCAATCTTCTCCAGCAAGGACTCTTCAGAAGCATGATAGGCTAAACCCATGTCTTCTGAGAAGTCCTTCAGCTATGGCAAGCTAGTAAACTGGCACCAGTAGAGGTTCAGAAGTCTTGAGAGTGTTGGGCGGTGGCTAACACTGACAGGGAGACATGTATGAGCTCAGCAGTAGTGCTGGGAGTTTAGCAATCACTGAAGCTGAAGCTCAAAGTCCTCCTGCTGATGGGTATCAAACAGAGGCTAGAGAAGCTGGGTCTCAGGAGTGTATCACAATGTGATCCAGGGGATGCCTCCAGAGTTCCATTATTTTTTGTATCATTTCATTAGGTTATAGCTTTTTTTGTTGTTATTTAGCTCACAGCTTGGGCCTGGTTCACTAATATATCAACCCCTTCTGGAAGTTAGTTCAAGAGCATATCAAAGCCTGTCTTGGATTTGGTTCCTATCTGAGCTGCCTGGTGGCAGGCTCCTATGTCATAGAAATTACATTATTCCAAGTAACACAAAAAGATCTTTTAAGTTACAGAAAAATGGTTTCACTTACATTCCTAACAACACACACAGACCCACACATACACACACACACACACACACACACACACACACACATTCAGGACATGAAATTGAGCAGAGGATGTGTTAGTTGGGATCTTGGTAGAGTTGATGGGAGGAATATAGATTCCTAGATTAAAGTAGATATTATAAAAATTGATTGTGTACACATATAAAATTCTCAAATAATAAATGAATATATTAAGAATAAAGGAGTAAAACATTGTGGAAACATGATTCCACCAACTCCTGTTCACCTCATGGACTGTCCCCCAAGGCTGATTATTTTCTGTCTCATCTTGACTCCTCCCACCTGCACCACTGTAACTTCAGGCCATACGCAAATCTGCTTTCTAACACCTCATTCCTAGTTCCTAGCCTAGAGTGTGGACCATAGAAGGCTCAAAGGCTATTTAAAGAGTAGACTAATGGTCTCTGTCATCTAGGTTGACAAAGAAAGCTTTGAAATTGGCAATTCAGCCAACATTTAGGTTCTAGTTACATAGAAGAAGAAGACGAAGAAAAATGATTCTTTGCTTGTTTTACTTTCTCTGTTATTTTTAAAGATATGATTCTATTTGTGGCTTCTCCATCTGCACACATTTTCCTGAACAGTCCCAAGCAATTAGCTTCCAGGTATATTAGCAGGTGACAAGTTTCTCTTTTCCAGATGTTCTTACTCTTACCTGCCATAGTTACTGCCTCTCGAGAATTTACAGAAGATGCCTTGCAGCTTGTATTCAGTGTCTGAGTGCACATTAAGATAGTCTCCTTGGGTCTGCATGAGAAGGAAACTTATTGCAGCCTAACCTGTGACCAAAACTTTACTTGCTATGCAAGATGCTGTTCCTTTTCAACTATGAATTAAAATCATAGTAGCTTACGTTAAAATTCTAACAGCTGAGAGTTGTTATCAATTATTGTTCTAAACTTTCATACTTCATTTGCCTACAGCAAATGTATAGGCTAAGTATTATTTCTTTCTCTCTCCCTCCCCCTCCATGTGTATGTGTGTGCACAAGATATACATGTGTATATATGTGCATGTGCATGTGCGTGTGTATATGTCTGTGTGTGTGTGTGTGTGTGACTGTAGATGCATGAATTCCATGCTATCCATGAGGTCAGAGGACAACCCTAAGTTGGCCCTGATCTACCACCTTGTTTAAGAAAGCTCTCTAGGATGATTTTCAATGCAGATGCTGAATAGCCATTATGTGAGCTTCCACTCCAGGGACTCCTCTTGACTCTGCTGTTCAGATTACTAAGCCTGTTATTACAGTCCAGTTGAATATATAGATATGGAACTGAGTTCTGATGACTCCAGAATCTTCATGGCAAGCTGCCACAGAGCTGCTGCTTTGCCCTTGGAGAGCTTTAGAGCCAAGTGCTGGTCTTCTAAGCTACCAACTACACATATGATCTTGCAATAGGAATGCTCCTGTCTGGCCATTCTCTAGTCCAGGCTCAGTCTTATACATCTGAATTTGATTACATCCTAAGCTGCCACATAGTTTGGGAGGTGTCCCTCACTGCTTCCTAGCTCTGTGGCAGATAGGAATAAAAAAGGACATTACAATAGCTCGTCCTTCCTCAGCACATGATTGAGCTTCACTAATGGGTTGTTTTAAGCTTGTTCTAGCTAGGGGTAATGTATCTGTAGTGGGTTTGCTCATGCATCGTTGAGTACATCTCACTCAGTGTTGACATCTGAGTACTCACCATCTTCACAAGCTTAAAATTAGTATAGATTCAGAATAAGAATGATTTACGCAATTCTATCAGCCTACTTTCTGTAGTTCTTGTCAAAGTCCTAGTAGTTTTCAAATAGATGATGTATGCCTTTGCCCTATGCTTTATTTTATGCAGAATAACTTATTTTGTAATTTCACATGCATACTGAAAATATAGCCTTCAGTCTCCCAGCCTTGTAGTGTTTCAGGATTGTGTGACACCGCTTAATCTCAAGCCAGTACTTGGTTTCGGAGAAAATTTATGTCTCTTCAGCTGTTTCTTCTGTCCAAATACCGCAAAGACATTATAGTTTAGCACTGTCCAATATATAAATACGTCATGCATCATAAGCCACCTATAGATGGGTGGTGTCCTCTAGGCCTCACCCCTTATTGAGGAGCTTTTGCAATTGATAGTTGCTGGGGGAGGGAGAACCACTGAGTTTGAGGGATGGCCACTGGTAGGTTTCCCATGCTTCAGTGGATGCCTCCATACCCAGGCACATAGAGGCTCTAAAAAAAATCACTAAACTTACTGGGGTTATGAAGGAAGAGGAAGAGGAAGAAGAGAATGACATGAAGTTAGGAGGGGGGAGGTATTAGAGGAAATATAGGAGGAGTTGAAGAATGCACAATGGGGTATATATGATCATATTTCAGTGTAGACATGTATAAAATTCTCCAAGAATTAAAATTATAATTATGCTTTAGTATATACAATAAGAAACCCTAAGAAAGAAACAAAAATATATTTCTAGTAATAAACTTTATTTAACATAATGCATATAATATTTTATCATTTTAAAATGTAGTTAATATAAAATTATTAACAAAATTCTTCATATTTTGCGAATCTTACCTTCTGAACTTAGCATCTATTTCACTGTAGCAACACCACGAACCATATCTTACAATGTTACCTTGGTGGACACAGGTAGACAACTGTTTACTTTGGCTCAGAGCATAACAGTCATGTTTGTTTACGTCTTGACTCTGCATAGGTCCATTGGAGAGGACTTCATCTGAGGATTCAAGTCCCTCAATCATGTGGACATGTCATTTTGCCTTTTGTTTTCAGGTTTTTGGACTATACATGGATGATGTGTTCTAGCTATGCAGAGCTTTCTTACTGAGAGGGATTTGATCTATACACCTTAGTGCCAGCTGCCTGGGAAATGTGCTTTCTTCAACGACATTCTTAGTTGAGTTGGATTTTAGAGCTGAAAGTATCTCTTCAGCATTATTTTTCTAGTGGTAAAATGCTAAAGTATACCAATTCTTGGATTTTCTTTCTTCCCACCTGAAAATTTCCTTCCTGTCATCTTGTTCCTGTCTCTTAGTAGAGATGGAAATCTCCTGAAGAACTATATGTGGTGTGTTAGTTGCCATGTTCTCTTGCTCTGCTACCTGGGCATGTGATATTGCCTGTCATTCATGCCTTAGGCATTGTCTTAGTCAGGGTTTCTATTCCTGCACAAACATCACGACCAAGAAGCAAGTTGGGGAGGAAAGGGTTTATTCAACTTACACTTCCAATTGCTGTTCATCACAAAAGGAAGTTAGGACAGGAACTCAAGCAGGTCAAGGAGCAGGAGCTGATGCAGAGGCCACGGAGGAATGCTGCTTACTGGCTTGCTTCTCTTGGCTTGCTCAGCTGGCTTTCTTATAGAGCCCAAGACTACCAGCTCACAGATGGTACCATCACAAGGGGCCCTCCTCCCTTGATCGCTAATTGAGAAAATGCCTTACACCTGGATCTCATAGAGGCATTTTCTCAACTGAAATTCCCTTCTCTGTGATAACTCCAGCTTGTGTCAAGTTGACACACAAAACTAGCCAGTTTAGGTATGTATAACCTGGTTGTCATTCGGGACCAGGAAAAGCATTCTATCCACAATTTCTTGTGTTGTTTCTTGGCATTGTTATAGAAAACACCACACAGTGTCTCAGTGGCCTTTGGAGTTTTATATCAACATTCACATACATTATGAAGTAGTACAGCTATTTTCAAGGCATGACTCTTGTTTGGAGTGCTTAGTCATTATTCCCCTAGGAGATATCTCTTCCTTAGACACAGCAAGAATTCAGTGCTTTCTGACTAATCTCATTTGCTAACGGCCTTGTGTCAGTGAACTGACTTCACTTCTTTGAGAGACAATGAAGGGGAATCTTATGCTTTGCTGGGCCCCTCTGTTTTTCTTCTTTCTTCATGTTCTGATTTTATTAGAGTTCCTTTTATGTCCAGGGCTTCCCTAGCTAACTCTTTACCAGCAAGATCACCATTTTCTGTGTGATTCTACAGCTTCTAGCATCTCTGATTCTGTGACTTTTTGTTAACTTTCAAACAAGTAAATTGTTTGGGTTTCCATAGACTTGTTTATTCATATTGAAAATAAGAATTTAAAAATGATTCATTTTAGTCTTTTAAAAAAGGAAGACAGGAGGGGCTGGAGAGATGGCTCAGAGGTTAAGAGCACTGACTGCTCTTCCAGAAGTCCTGAGTTCAATTCCCAGCAACCACACGGTGGCTCACAACCATCTGTAATGGGATCCAATGCCCTCTTCTGGTGTGTCTGAAGACAGCTACAGTGTAAAATAAATAAATCTTTTTTTTTTTTTTTTTTTTTTTTTAAAAAAAAAGGAAGACAGGAGCTAGAACAAGTTGGTTACTTCAAAGATTTCTCCTGTTCTTGTTACAGGCACCCTTGACCCTGGTATATAGCCAGGTGTGTGTGTGTGTGTGTGTGTGTGTGTGTGTGTGTGTGTGTGTGTGTTTTATAGTTTATGTTGTTGATCTTTTCATACATTTTCCTTTTATGATAATTGGAGTCTTACTCCCTTTTATTTCCAGGAATGGGTACTCACTTCTAGCCCTTAAAAACAGATTTTAGTAAGTCATTTGGCTTCTTATATGTCTCTTGTTTAGCACAGGAATTTCACTACATAAATGAATGCATTGAATATTTTTTGTGCATAATGCAAATGACCTACTACTCTAAGTTTGTGACTTGTGCTTTGAGTCACTTTTGTAGTCACAGGATTTTAAAGGGGCAGGCTGAGGACATACGAGAAAATCAGACTAATTAAGTTATTAAGAGATTTGACCATCTTAAGCCTCACTGCTATTGGCTTTTGTCAGTGGAGCCAAATGTGTATAGAGCAAATAAAATGTAATGTATAATAAACAATTTTGCTAGACTCAAACTGTTTAACGACCACCCATATGAGGAGTCAAGTTAAAGGAGTCAGAATACATCTATGCCCATTATTTCTGTTGTGCGATGCCACCAACTGGGAATTTGGAAATACAAAGAGCGTTGTACATATTTTCTATATTTTACTTTTAAACTATCAAAATTAATTTTAAAATTATGGATAAAGTGTATGTCAAATGCAATTTTGAGCAGTAATAGATGCTTTAATGACTAGTGATTTCATTTAGGAATCTCACTTTGAAAACTTTAAGACCACAACAGTAAAAAAAAGTTAACCTTTTGTGTGTCTGTCTAGGTATATGTGTGTGCCAATGCACACATGTGTGCAGATGTGAGTTCAGGTGATTTTTATGGGTCACATGCCTATGACAGCCAGATGCCACCTTGGGTATCGTTTCTCTTGCTTGGATACCATTCAGTTTCTCTTTTGAGACAGCATCTCTCATTGGCCTAAGTTTCTGGATTAGATTTAGCTGGTTGGCCAGCAAGCCCTAGGACTCCACCTCCTCCCAGTTCTCCAATGCTTGGTTCACAAGTGCACAGCCGTGCTATTCTGCTTTTTAAAGTATGCATTAGCTACCTGTCTTGTAGCTGTGACAGAATATCTGACAGAAGCTACTTCTGGAAGGAAGATCATGTTTGGTTTACAGTTCCCAGGGATACAGTCCACTGGCACAGGGAACAATTGGGCAGTGGGGACAAGAAGCAGCTGGGAAGTTTACATCCATAATCAGGAAGCACAGAGCAATGAATGCCTGTGTTCAGGTTGCTTCATTTCTTCATTCAGTTCAGCTCGCCGCCCACATTTATAGTGGTCTTTCCATCTCAGCCTAATCTAGATAACACATCACAGACATACCCATAGACTTGTTTCCATGGTGATTCTAAATCCCACCAAGTTGACAATCAAAGTTAGCCATCGCATATAGGCTCTGGGGATCAGACTCAGGTCCCTGTGCTTAGTTGGCAAGCATGTTACTGACAGAGCTGTCTCTTGGCCTGCCCACTTTTCCCTCTAAGACTGTTAACAAAGAGACTTTGCCTATTTCCCTCTTTCTAGTTTGCATAACTGTTGGTATAAAACTCAGTCTCTGTGGTTTCTGAGGCTTTGTGGTTCCTACTCTACTGTCAGCAACTTCTGTTGTTTCTACAAACTCTGCTGTACTTGCTCGATTGAGTTCTGGCTCCAACAGAAATCTGGTTATCCATAAGTAGGCTTTTTCACGTCTACTGTGTTGTGGTCTGATAGAGGGAAATTACACTGATTTATTATTCTCTCTTGTATGGGGTTGGTTACTTTCCTCTGTGTGTTTCTCACAGTCTGATTTCTTTAATCCATGCATTCCATATGTGTTTGACTTGCTGTAGGGCTTACTCTTCCTTATAAGGCTTTGGTTCTTCAGTGCCTACTGTTTACTATTGGTGAATTATTGCAAGTCAAAACGTTGAAGAATGCAGTTACTTTTGTACTTTAACTAAGTCGGTACTATAGTCCTATTTTTTTTTTTTTAAATCTACCTCTTACAGATTAGCCACTGGATTTTGGCTTGTTGTTGCTTTTACACATTGTTCTGAGGGGAAAATAATAAAGTACACATTAGGTTTTCAGGTGGCTGCCCTTATCTGACTTGGATTCTGAATTCCTGAGGATCTGAAGCAGCACGTGATGGTGTGACAAACTGATCCTGTGTGGCACATTTGTTTATTCTCCACAGAACACTGAAATTTGATCCTGGTAGTAAGGCAGTGATTGGCACCTGTGTGCTTTAGCAGAGCTGATACACACGATGCTAAGCGATCACTGTACTTGGACAGAGGTGCAAGTGGTTCCAGATGTAAAACGTGGTAGTTATGGGTGAGGAAAAAAAAAGGATGCTGTAGAGAAGCAGAGGAACCTACAAGTTTTCTTGATATGTCTTCTCAGGACTGTAGTTGAAAGGGAACTCCGCATGCTACTGTTTCAAGGGATCTTTTGTAGGGGATGCTAGGGCAGTGAGGAGGGAGTGGGTAGGTGGGTAGGGAGCCATCCTCACAGAGGTGGGGGAAGGGTATAGGATGGGGAGTTTGTGGAAGGGAAACTGGGAAGGGGGACAACATTTGAAATGTAAAAAAATAAAATAACCAATACAAAAATTAAGTTCTGTCATACTTCAGGGCTTAGAAATTTATTAAATAGTTTTAGGAAGAATAAACATACATACGCATCAATTCAAAGATAGGGGCATATTCTTTTGAGATAAAGAAGAATTGAAAAATAGCATAACTAATATATTTTATATCAACATTAATAGGAAATATACTCCTGAAAGGACCAGAACTATTTATAAGTGCATTTGTATAGCAAGTATTTGATCTCATGTGCAGTTAGGAATGGAGAAGAGGGCAGGAAGAACCAGAAGGAAATTTCCGTGAGTGGCACAAGGCTATTGGCTTGAAATACTTTATATTGCTGCAACCGACAAAGTAAAATTCTAAGAACAAAAGTTCTAAGTTATTTTATAGTGTGGGCCATTTCAAAAGAGCCATAATTAGACAACAACTGAAGAGAGTCACTGAGCAAAACATTTTATTTATATCCAGAGGTTGAGGCTCTGAGGAGTCATGAAGGACAAAGGTGTATAATCACTTGGGAAGGCTGAGGAGGGATGCTAATGACAAAGAGGCTGTGGTGTGTCTCCCTAACATTTACCTAAGCAAGTCCTTCTTTCAAACTCTCCTTGGCAGTGGAACGACTCATTGCTCTGCTGGCATATCAACATGGATTTAGTGTTCCGGAAAAGGTCAAGTTTTCAGCTCAGGTTTATTTGAATAATGTCCAGCCTCTTGTGTGTTATGATGTTGTGAGACACTGTCCCTAGAGAGATGTGGACAAATGTCTATGTACTCCAGATAGGGAACCAATGACAGATAGCACAAAGGATAAAAGTCCGATTGATGAACAGATGAGTTTCACTGACTTTCTTACAGGAGTAAAAATGACTCAAAGACAGCTGCATCACCAAATCCCACCCCAGCATGGGTGACAGCTCATGAAAGCTAGAAACCTGAGGTCACTGCACATCCTGCAGGCAGTTCAGCAGGTTAGAGACTGTCTTCTCCAGGTAGCTCAGTAGGTCTGTAATTCATCTAGGAAGCTTGGCTGTTCTGCCTCTTTCAAAGTCTTGGTGAGTGTGTTTTAGACAGCTTAGCTTGTCCAAGACTGTCTTAGACAAGAGGAATTTCCACGTTGCTACTATGTTTAAGGGATATTTTATTTAGTTGGAGATCTGGCTTCTAAGTCTCCTCCATTACATTTACATAAAAGGGATTTCTGAGACTTCACTGTTTGGAAAAGCAACTATTCTTCTTGTTGCTCACTCCAAATAAACATGGAACCAAGACTGAGGAGTTTCTTAGACCTTTTTAAAAATACTCCATCCCCTGGTTTTTCAAATGTGATTTGTTTCTTAATTTGTTGGAGCTATGATTGATTGATAGAAGTTATTTTCTCCCAAGGAACTAGATATGAGAACAGACACTGCTGAATTTTTTTAAGCAAAATTCTGTTTCTACAGGTGGACAAGGAAGAAAAGACTACACATGGCTATTCACAAGGCTACCTATGACTGTGCTTCGCCCTGAAGTGTTGCTTTGCTTTGCACATTCCCTGTATCAGAATAGTCACTACTAATATTCTTTTTCTCAAAATGTCTGATTTAGGGAATGGTTTCTGTCATCACATCAAGTTGATGGCAAATAACAGCAGCAAATGAAGATTAGAGCCGATGTCTTATTTTCATCCTGGACTATCATGTAAGTCAGGAGGCTCAGAGTTCAATTGTCTGAAAGAGGATGGGGAAGCATTTACCTCTATGAAGAAACCAGTACCTTAGACCTCTGAAGCTCTATCTCTCAACATTGATAAGAGAAACTGAGCCTCCCATATGTGTTGCTGGATATCCATTTGCTCTTACTCCTGAGGTAAAGAAGAGCTAACCTTTTCATACTGATCATGATCGAGAATGATGAAGATTCATAAAACAAATGACAGCTCATGCTGGTGAGGATGTGGAATGACAGTATTTGGTGGGAATGCAAACTTGTATAGCTACTATAAAAATCAGTGCGACAGTGTCTCAAGAAGATGGAAACCCATCTTCCTCAAGAACCAGCTAAACCACACTTGGGCGTATATCGTCCTACAGAGACATTTGTTCAACTATGCTCACTACTGTTATATCCACAATACCAGAAATAGGAAACAGTCTGGATGTTCGTCAGCTGCTGAGTGGATATGGAATATGCAGTTCATTCATACAGCAAGCTATTATTCACCTGTTGAAAATGAAACTGTGAAATTCACAGTGAAATGGATGAGGTGAGGCAAAAATCATCCTAAGTGAGATCAGTACCTCCCTCAGACATCCTCAGAGAAGGTTCTTCTTGCAGTAGGTGGGAACTAACACAGAGAGGCACAACAGGACAGTGTGTAGAGTGAGAGACTTTGGAGAACTCAGTCCTAAATAGAATGTCTTCTCTCCATCAACCCAACCCCCATCTGGGTCGATAAGGAAGAGGAGGTGGAATGATCAGAGACTTGAAATGCCAGGGTAGGGGGATTCCCAGTGGGGCCCCATCTGTTCAGAGGAGAAGGGGGAGTGGAGGGTGGGGGAACAATTGAGGGAGGGGTTGAATGGATGCGTGTCAGTGAGCGGGATATAAAGTGAATAAAATAAAATAAAATTAAGAAAAAAAAGGAGCTAGAGGTGGTTGTTGCCTCCAAAGAAAGAGTGTCTTTTAGAAACTACAGGACTGAAGTATATATGAATTCTGCGGCTGGCCGAGCATAGTGGGCCTGTACAGGTTCTCAGCACTGAGAGGGGGAAATGTAAGTCCCACCCCTAACTGAGAAGCTCTCTGAAACTAATACTTGCTTGCAAAAGAAAAATTACTTTTCTCCAGTGGAGTCTCAGTGTATATTAGCCACATTTCATGCAGGCCACATGACCAGGAATAGTTGACCAATACAAAACAAACTCAATGGTTTTTGTTTTTGTTTTTTGTTTTTTTTGCAGACTTTTGCCTTTCATATTGCTCTGTTTGGGCATTTTTGTGTTACTGCTTTTTGTTTTTTCTTTAAATTTTTTGCTTGTCTATTTGTTTTCTATTTTTGTGTTCTCTCTCTCTCTCTCTCTCATTGTTTTTGTCTGCTTGTATTTTGTTTGTGAGAAAGAGAGAAAGTTGGGAGGTCCGGAGGGTCTGAGAGGAACGAGGGCGAGACAAAGCATGATAAGAATAAAATGTATGAAAAAAATCAGTTAAAAAACATTCAAAGGGAGAAAGATCAGTGAGCAAACACTCCTAGGTGTTCTCTACAGGAAGGCGGGGAAGAGAAGACTACTGGGCAGAGAACAGTAAAGACCGAGTGTCCTCTGTCTCAGGCCCTGTTCACAATGCTCCTGGGGTCTGTGACACCATTATCTCATGACCGTTATAAATGTAAGGCCAAGTTCTCTCCCAAATTTCTCCATTTTAGAATTAAAACTCAAAGTTAGCAGATTCAAATGTTTGTGCGATTAGATTCTCAAATGGAGTTCACTCATCTGCTTATAAGATGGAGTTTTATTTATCATAAATATTAATAGCTTAATGTTTATATGGATTCTGAAGGCTTCTGGGTATTTAGTAAGCAACATAGTGATAGTCCTTAATTTTTGAAACTATCAAATATTAGCTGCAGAGGTCCTTTCATTTTGCTTCAAAAGAGTGATAAAATAGCTTTCTGGAATTTTTTTGAATGTGTTTTATAAATCCTGGATATATTTGCCTTAGGGCAGTAGCCTGTGAAGAACTCACTGAAATAAATATTTTCTGCCCCCAAATGGATCTCACTCTGAAAAGGTAGGTTTGAAAATATGAAAGAATTTTAATATTAACCAATGTTGGTGTAAGTGTGTGTGTGCGCGTGCGTGCGCATGTGTGTGAGTGTGTGTGTATGTGCGTGCACACGTGTGTGTGTGTGTGTGTGCGCGCGCGCGCGTGTATGTCTGTCTGTCTGTCTGTCCATCCATGATGTAAAGTTATTGTAAGAGCAGGCTGGCTACTTTAAGGAAAGTGCGTATAGCTTAACTGTCACATCCTGAGGTGGACAGACAAGTCATTGAAAAGACTTTCATGTGGTCTCTGGGCAAGCTCACGTAGTATACACACATCTAGGATGTTAGTTAGAAAGCATTTTCTTTCCTCAAAAGTTCAGGGAAAATTATTGCTGCAAGTACTAATACAAACGGAAGTCGATCTGGGGACAAAGAATGACTGAATGTACGTCCTCAGGCTAGTGACATTATTGAGGAACTGGACTAAAATCTAAGCACTTCTTTCTTTAGAAAATAAACTGTTGTGTTTTGGATGGTTGTTTATTTGTCTCTGCTGCATGTAATCCTAACGGGAACTCCAGGTACAGAGGGCTAGAGGTTTTCCTAAAGTGTGCGCACTGTCAACAACAGGAGTAGAATGAGAATCACAGCATCTTACAAATTATTGTGAAACTATTAGGACATAGCAGTGGTTCTCAACCTGTGGGTCGTGACCCCTTGGGGGCAGGAACGACACTTTCACAGCGGTTGCCTATTAGTTATCTGGTATGTCAGATATTTACATTACAGTTCACAACAGGGGCAAAATTACAGTTATGAAGTAGCAACAAAATAGTTTTGTGGTTTGGGGTCACCACAACGGGAGGAACTGCATCAAAAGGTCACAGCATAAACCTGCTGGGATAAAGATTGGAGCTTCCTAGGAATGCTAATGGGAAATCAAGTTCACCAGGGAATTTTGGTACTTGTAAGCCAGTCTTGGTGGTTCTATATGAGGCCATATTGTGAGATAAGCAAGCTTGCTCTTTTATATCCTATCCACATAGAATCTTTTTTTCTTTTTTGGTTTTTCGAGACAGGGTTTCTCTGTGTAGCCCTGGCTGTCCTGGAACTCACTCTGTAGATCAGGCTGACCTCGAACTCAGAAATCCGCCTGTCTCTGCCTCCCAAGTGCTGGGATTAAAGGTGTGCGCCACCACTGCCTGGCTCCCACATAGAATCTTGATGGATCTCTTCTATATCTTTTCTCCCCACAAACCCTCAGAAGGTAGGACATTTTTGTTTTTGTTTTGTGATGCTGTTCCCAGAGACACGAGGTCTATGTGTAAGTGGACTAGTCCTTGCCCACGACACTAAAAATCATCCCAAGAGTCTATAGAGTTACACACTTTTCTAGGACTTTTCATATGTGTCTTTATTGAATTTTCGTAGACACTTGAGATAGGAAAGACCTTATGTAATGATGAGGAAGCTAAAGCCAGGGAAACACAAGTAACCTCCCTGGGATTGTAACCAGAAGAGGTAGGGCTAGAAACAACCTCCCCTCCCCCAGCTACTTGCTATGCTGCAAATAATGTGTGTATTTTTTCTACCTCCCTTGTAGTCTGTTGGGAGCAGTCAGGAAGGATGGCCCAGGATATGTGCTCACTACACATCTACTGATTGACTGGGCTTGTGGGAAGTGCTCCCTGATTTGACAAAAGGCTAATCCTAAAATGTAGAGTGAGATCCTGTGTAGGTAGAGGGCTGGTCCAATTCTCTTCCCTTCTGCTCACGTCTATTGGAGATGCAAACCTTCTGGGTCTAGGGAAATATTATTAGTTTTAGAACTAAAAATTGTATTTTGTTTTCCTTTCTCGGTTACATTTCCTCATTGAGAAACTCATAAAAGCTACCAACACTCACTCTCTGCATGAAAATGCTCACCTAGAATTTCTTTTTTTAAATTTAATGACCATAATTATTAAGGTCAACTGAACTTTCCAAGAATAACAAGAAGTTCAGGGCAGTGTCTCTAGGCTTTGAAGGTTGGTATCATTCACTTTTAAAGAACTTATGTGCATGCTTGAATCAGAGGAAATGATACCCACATTTGACTAAGGTATTTGCTTTTGTTTTTCTCCTGCAGGGGAGAGCTCCATGGCTGTGTTACAGTTGGCTGAGGTCACTAACTGGCTCCCTGGTAACAGCACAGTGTGTGCATTCCATGGCTAGGATCCAGAGGGGCAGAAACACCATAGGGAAGCAGAAATTTGAGCCCTAGGTTCCTGACATGAACATTCCTGATGATTCTGCTGAAAGACCTCATTATTGTTGTGGCAGATACTGTGAGAACAAAGGCACCATTTTCAGGATGGAGAGCTATGTATTGTTAATGAAATATTTTTGATTATGGCATTAAGTTGGTCAGAGCATGACAGCATGCTGCTTTTTGGCATGAGTTCATGTGGGCAGCTTTTCGTAATCTGTGGAGTAGGTGCCATGTCCTCACTTGCTCACAAGACTCGTTTATTTGAATTATGACAAATAACAGGCACGGAAAGTATTTGGGGGAAATTCCATATACATTTCAGCCAAGGAGTAATAAAGAATATAGGAAAATGATATGATTTGTTATCCTTTTCACACTTAAGATTGTCTGGCGAAGAATAATAGTATTTAAATCAACGTGAGCTACTTCCATGAGATGTAAGGAATAAAAAGAGGCCATTAATTTGAAAGAGAACACGGAGAAATATACGGAAGGGTTTGGAGGGAGGAAAGAGATGGGGGCTATTGTAATTACATTATAATCTTAATAAAAATATGGGGTGTTGGTCAGGGTTTTGCTGCAGACTGGCAGAGTTTGACCAGAAGCTTCAGTGTGTTTGTGTGAGCATGCCACATTTTCCTGGGCTCAGTGAGGAGAGGGGGTGGGATGAGCAAGAAAACACTGGATGGAGAGATGAAGTTGGACTCGGCTGTGTTATACCAGGATCCAGGTACAGTCATCAGCAGGAAGTCACCTCCCTTTCCCTCCTCTGTAAGGAAGATAGTCAAGCTGTAACTATAGTGGCACTGAAACAGCATCCTCAATGAACGGTAGGCTTACTTTTGCTGTCAGATGTGTATGAATTGCCTCAGGGTGTTGAGTCTTTCAGATGAACATGAAATCTGTGGTCCATGTCCAGGACATGGGACTTCCAAAATGCATTACAACCTCTTCAATACGACATAGGTTAGGGATCATTACACTGAGAAATACAGCCAAGATTTCATTTTACTTCTTCAGTTTTGCTTTCTAGGTCTAGAACAGTAAGCTCTTGATGCACGTTGGTTTTGTAGAAATTCACATGGTGAATCAGGTACATGTCTTTGAGATGTCTCCCTTAGATTCAGTCTATTTCCTTATATTGGTTTTCTTTTGTTTTTGTTGTTTTTTTTTTAAAAAACAAAAAACAAAAAACAAAAAAAAAATTCTAGAGATTATTGAGAAGAACTCTTCCTAAGAAGACCTGGGGGAGGGATGAGGACTGTTCGTCATAAGAGAGACTAACAAGATGACCTCCTCTGGCTAACTCCCACATCCCGTAAGGAACATCATTTCCATGATTTTAATTTTCTCTAATGTCCTGCTTCATGGCCCAAAGGTGCCCTCTGAAGCTTGCGGCCAAAATTCCGAATGAAGGATTTAATGATGAATATGAAAGATAAAAGTAAGACAAATACATGTTTATTTATGCTTTCAAGAGCTGGAGGTAGGGGACTAGGCTACGCAGATGCCAATGTGAGCCACCTAGGCTTTGGTGTAAGTGTAGAACTTAAACACTGATATCAGGGAGCTGCTACAAGTTTTAAAACATAAGGAGTAGATTCATTTGAACAACTGTGTTTCAAAACACCAGAAAGAAATGCTATGCTTCTTTCCTCAAACTGGGAACAGCCTTTTTAATTAGAGTTTCTTCACATTCTAGTCTCTTCTAGAGGTCGATTCATGAACTCCTGAATAGCTTGGTCCAAAGGAAGCCATTTTTTGATAGATGTTTTCAAAGCTGCAATCCAGCTGCAAGGAAAAGAAACCACAGAACAGATCATTAAACCTGTCAGGCCCTGGGGAGGTAAGATGTGACAAAATTCTTTAATTTATTTTCTAGTTGTTTCTCTTGGTGATTTTGTTTAGAATTAATGGAATAAATATGCTCTGTGGATTTCAGGTTGACTGAGAAGGAGAAATACCAAGATGGCTCAGGAATGAAGGGGGGGGTGGTGGTAGGAGAGAAGATGCTTATAAGTAGTGATCAATGGAGTTTTATATGGTCTTCAAATTGCTAATAGTATTTTGTAGTTTTCACTTAACTTTAAGCTGTGTTGATCAAATACGTAATAAATATCAGCAAAAACTAATTCTTTAGTAGATTCTAGAACGCACACAACCCTCCTTAATTCTTCTTTTCTTTCTCTTGCTTTCATTTTCTTGAACAGAATTTTATGCAACATTGTTCTTAAGGGCAGGTGCTTTATTACTACGGTACTAGGAATAACAACCAGAAACAGTTACCCAAGAGCATCTCCAACAGGCTGTCTCAGAAACACTAATACATGAATCTGTGGGTCTCTGGGTGTGGACTATAATTTTTATAACTTTCTAAGTTTACTTTAGGTGTAAGTGGAGTAACATGTAGCTCTAAGTTCTATCCAGTTTTTGATTTTTCCACTGTTATGCTTTGAAATAGGTCTCCAGTGGCTCAATGATTGTTTTTTACTGTTAAAAAAAACCAAAACAATAACAATAACAACAAAAAACTCTATGAATTTCACAGTCAGGCCCAGCTATTCAGCTGTAACAGAGAAACTTGGAGGTTTTATCAGCTGGGACTTAGATCAGTTTCAGTGCCCCTTGCTCCAGTGTGCTAGCTGGACACTTACCATCATTATCTGTTTGCCAGATGTCCAGGAAGAGAGTCATGGCAACACTGTTAGTGGTAACACACCTGCCTCCTATCCCAGAACCTCTTTCAAAAGAGAGGCACAAGCAACATTTTCACAGAGAGAAAAGGCATGTCCCTAATCTCTTGCTAAGTATCCATTTGAGGGGCATCTCTAAAATCTCACTTTTGGAGTTTTATTTTCTTTGTGTTTAAACATTATTTCTTCTAAATGTACACACACACACACACACACACACACACACACACACATCCATCAAGTGGCTTTACTAAGGAATTTCTTTATGGGATCCTTGTAGTTGGAGTTAAGGCCTGGAGCAGGTGGAAGATGATTGTGACAAAGGTGAGAGGAGGGACTTGACATAGAGGAGGACATGAGCGTTGATGCTGAGTGCCTCCTTCCTCACCGGGCTGTGTCTAGTGATGTCAACATTCTTGTATTTCAGAATCACTTGAACAAAATTTTGGCTTGCGAATGACAACCTGAGACCGAATACACCACAAACTAACTCCTTTGTATATCCTTCAGTGGTTTATGATAAAACAACCAACCAAATACAGATGAACAAAACCATGCAAGCTATGGGAAAAGAGATCAAGTGACAGATCTGTGTTTTACACGATTGGGATGAGTTAATATAGCTTAAAGATCTACAGATTATTTACAAATTGTAAATGGTGCGTGCATGTGAGTGTGCATTGCATGTGCATGTGCTTGTGCATGTGTGTGTTTTAATGCACACACATCAAAACCTGATGCCTGAGTTATCCATTGTATTGGCAGGAATTCAGTTTACTACATCTTCATTTGGAGGGAAAAAGTATCTCTAGAGGAGTCACTGAAGAAGGGATGAAAGAAAAAGGATCCTGCAGAATCGCAAACATGAAGCTTGCAAAGAAAGGATAGATTACTCTGAAGAGCGGAGTTGGAAGACAAATGGGATGCATTTGTTTGTCACAGCTGACCTAGGGGGAGGACAGGGAGGTTCTGGCTTACCGCTGATTTTCTGTTTTACTTTCTGCACAGAAATAGAAAGTCTTGAACTCCTCTGATGAAGGTTTGAGCTCAATCACTGGTTGCTCGAAGCCGTGGGTCTGCTCGCTCACACTGTATCCTTGAAGGTATAGGCCACCTGCACAGGGTGAAAGCAGAGAAGCAGGACCATGTGAGAACAGGGAAAGCACAGAGGAGGAAAAGGTGTCAGGGAAGGTGAAGGGGTGCTTCTCCAGCTGCATAGTCACAGATGGAAGAACTAACTTCAAAAAGAGGCCACACAATGATTAGCATCCCCTAGCAAGGCTGGCAGCAGAATTCGAACTTCGTGGTTTGTAAATGAACAGTGTTTATCTTCTGCAACTCTGTGCTCAGATAAGCTTCTTCACCAGAAGGACATCGTTTTGAATAAAATTTCCATTATCAAAGAGAAACAGCTGTAATACCATATAAGAAGAAATTAAATAGTATTTCTTGGGGCAGAGTCATTAAAACATACTTTCTGAAGCAGGATGAAGGCTGCAGGCAGTTTTTACAACCCACACTGACTCTAACCCTATTTGTATATATCCTGCAAATCCCACTAAAAATATGAACCCACAGGGTGATACTAAAATGCTAACTCGAATTAGCAATGAGAATAGATGGCTGATTATAAAAATAATTTTCCTCTCGTGAGCCTGTAAATCCAAGAATATTGCTTGGTCTGAGTTTTGTTCCCATTTTGAGGGTAGCAAGGATCTTGGTCTTGGAGAAGATTCTGAAAGGTTAAAAACTCTTGTCTGTTGGGTATTTCAAACTTTTGGGCTAGTAACCACTTAACAATGAGTACATACCATGTTCATTCTTTTGTGACCGCGTTACCTCACTCAGGATGATATTTTCAAGATCCATCTATTTGCCTGCGAATTTCATGAAGTCATTGATTTTAATAGCTGAGTAGTCCAACAGTCACTTCGCAGCAACAGTAGAGCAGAATGTGAGGTCCCAGATGGAGGACTTGGAGAAGGGACTGAAGGAGCCGAGGGAGTTTGCATCCCCAGGGAGGCAGCAACAGTGGCAACTGGCCTGATCCCCTGATACTCCTGGAGACTGATCCACCAACCAAAGAATACACATGGAGGGATCCATGGTGCTGGCCACCTATGTGGCAGTGGAGGGTCTTGTTAGATATCAGGGGGAGGAGAGGCCCTTGGGCCTGAGGGTGTTAGATCCCCCAGTATAGGAGAATGCCAAGGAGGGAGGATGAGAGTGGGTGGGTAGGTGAGTGGGAGAATACCCCATAGTGGCAGGGGAGGGGGGAGGAAATAGGGAGGTTTCAAAGGGGAGATCTGGAAAGAGGGAAACATTTGAAATATAAATAAAGTAGGAAAAATAATAAAAAAAAGAACCAAAACCAAAAAAACCCTCTTGTCTGTTCCTTGTGCTGTGAGGTAGCCTAAATCTCATGCAGAGACGCACATTGTGTACAATTTAGAGATTTGCCCTCCTGGGTAGCTTTGCTTTCATACCCTAGCACCTCCAACACTGGCCACAGTGCAGCTCACTACAAAAGCAAACAAGAAAAGACCACACTTCATGGGAGTCTCTGCAGCGATAGATAACATGGCAATATGAACGGGAGACTTGAGTAGGATTGACTCTGGCTTCCGGTAAGTCATTGTCACTATCAGCCAACCATAAGGGCAAGATGGGTATTTTTCACTTTAAACAGAATCGTTTTAAACTTTAGAAATACAGAAGAGGTTGGCTGCTTTTTACAAGTTTTTATGTAAAAGACAATATTAAATTTCCTCTTTATTTTCATTAGAAAAGAGTCCATTCTGGAACTCATAAGAAAACATTGACTTCAGTAATGGACAGATTTTGCTTTTCTACCTTAGTTGGCCTCAATGACATGGTGCTGACCAATAGGGTGATACCATCATACTGCATTAATACTAGCTCACTATAAGCTCCCCATGTGGTGGGTGCACACCAATGGGCTTACTTTATTTATGATATTTGTATAATTATCATAACTTTCCTCATGTCAGAAAGAAACACCATCCCATGAACAGTCACTCCTTACCACCAACCCAGCTGTTGGTAGCCTCTCCCTACTCTCTGTCTCTGTGGATTTGCTCTTTTTATGGCAGCGCCTAATAGAAGAGCAACCACAGAGCTCCTCAATGCTTGCTCTCTTCCTCTTAACATAGTGTTTTCAGGGTTCATCCATATTACATGTCAGATATTCGTTAGTACTTTATTTCTTATCATCGTAGTATGACGTCTCATTGTATGGACATCGCATTTCACAACTCAACAGCAGCTAAGACTTTGTCTTCAGTCATTAAGTCATTGTCTTCAGTGGTGTAACCACCAGATACTCCAATGGATGGCTCTACACCCCTGCCAATAGGGACAATGCTGGATAACATCCGTAGGTCACCAAACCCAAAGACGCAGGAGTGGGATGGAGACCTTGAGGAAGGTTGAGAAGGGTAAGAAAGTACCAGACGGTGTATTGGTCATTTCTCTATTGCTGTGATAAAATACCGTGACCAAGTCAGCTCATAGAATCAACAGTTTATTTGGGACTTTTGGTTCCAGAGGGTCATGATCCCTAACAGTGGGGAGAGCAGACAGACAAGTCGCTGGAGTACAAAGCTAAGAGCCTATCCCTTGAACCACAAACAGGAAACAGATAATGGGAATGGTAGTGACTTTTGTATCTCAAAGCTCGTCCCCAGTGATATGCTTCCTCTCACAAGGCCACACCTCCTAACCATACCCAAACGGCCAACATCTGGAGACCAGGTATTCAAATGCCTGGGACTTAGCGGAGACATGCCATTCAGACCACCACACAGGGTACCACCAGTATGCACTATATACATGTATGAAATAGTAAAAAACAAATAGATAAAACATAAAAGAATGCAAAAAAACAATTTTGACAACAACAAGAAAACCTTGTAACCGTTTTCCTAGTTATTTTCAGGGCATAATAATAAACGGCAGGGAAGCTTGTGGCTGCAACCCTAGCACCTCACTTAAGGAAATTTCACGGAGCCCATGCCTTTTTGTTATATTAGTAAAAGCAGTAGCACCAGCCTGGTCCACTGTTAGCTGGAAGAACCAGCTAGCATTGCATGGCCTGTTTACTGCAATCCCGTAAAAGACTCTTTCTGAGAAGTGTTCACAGACCTTGAAGTGATTTAGAAACAAACAACAGCCGACAGTCATAATTTATTACTTCTAGCTTTTGCTGGAGAGAGATAAAAAGGAATGGGGAGAGAAGGCCTTCAGCCTTTTGGAGCAGCCCTTGACCAAGAGGCTTCAGAAATGTTATTAATATGAGCAGGCACATGAGAGCCAGTAGTACATTTTGCTAAAGGACAAATACCTCTCTTGACAGTTCGGTAAAGACCACCTTCCGGGAATGTAGGCTCTCTGTCCAATGCCCCCAGTGCACAGTAGAGCTAGCATAGCTGCCCAGCTGGAAGGGGGACTTGGGGTTAGTTCCTAATACAGTTCTTACTGGAGACCAGGGCTACATAGCTTTTCACAACTCCTGTTTTCTGCTCACTTTGTTTCCATTTCTCTGACTTTTCCTTGTCCTCAGTATCTTTTCAGCACTGTGAATAAGAGGAAATGCTCTGCCTATAAAACTATAGCTACATTCAGGATCATGTAATGTGATATGAGGTCTGCCAGCCCTAAAGAAGAAGCAGGTACTAACATTTAGCATATATAAAACAGTAAAGAAGCTCACATGCTAAGGCAGAGGACACATGTGATCACAGCAGCCTGGTGTCAAGTTGAGAGCAACGAGTAGCAGCTGTGTCACTGCGGGAATCCAAAAGCAGTGACTATGAAATTTCTACTCCTCTAGAGAATCCTGACTAACACAAAGGACAACTATTTGTAGATTATTGTTAGGGACAGTGCTGGTTTAGTCAATTAGAGTTTGTAGATTCTCCTCCAATTACCAGGATTTCAATAGCACTGAGAGTTAGCTAGGTTTCCCTTACCGGGCAGAGTATCTCTCTTTCTGAGAAGATCTATTTTGAATTAGAGAGCTCTTGGTTACTGCCAAGGTACGTGTGACTCTAATGCATCTCTGGGAATTCAAAATAGCTCATGAGCCCCAAGAGGTTAACTTTTTTTCCTGAGTTTGGAGCAGTCTATGAATCTAGACATAAACACTTCCTTTATATCTATATAAAGAATCTCTTAAAAATTAGTTTGATTGGCTTGGTAATAATATTGGTATCTTAAAATAATATCCCAAGCCATGATGAATCAGTAGTTCTATTATCAGCCTTGAAAGTTGGAGGGTGTAGGCTGCATAAAACAGCCCTTTCTATTAGTCTGAAAAGGACTTTTTATCTCTTCATGGCTACATGTTCATCTGGGTCATGTCCAAAACATCTTCAGTGTAATTTAAGAGGAGAGTCATCCCACTGTTCATCCCAAATGGTAGAAATTGGGCCAAGCAGTGGTGTGAGATTTCCATCTCTTTAACCATCCAAGAGAGTTGGAATTTTCACTAGATTCTTCCTACCCATTTGGCATGTCTGTTGGTCCTTGGGTGCCTGATGTCATATAGAAGACATTTCATGTGGAAATGTGATGGTGCCAATTGGTTTTACGAATGTTTATAAGAGGATGGGAAAATGGGGCAGATTTAATTGGTGGGTAGGAGGGAGGTCAGTACAGAAAGGAGAAGGAAGATGAATAACACGGAAGATGAAGGCCTTATGGAATCATATTCTTAGAGATTTGCCTAAAATTTCAAATAATACATATAAGTGTATGTGTATAAATACTTTTGTTTAATGAATGTGCTGAGTAGTTTTATGTCAGCTTTACACAAGCGTAAAGTCATCTGAAAGGAGGGAACCTCAGTTCAACGAGCTTCCATAAAATTGGGCCATAGGTAAGCTTGTAGGACATTTTCTTAATTAGTAATTGATGGGGGAGGGTCCAGCCCATAGTGGTGGTGCCATCCCTGGGGTTGTGGTCCTAAGTTCTGTAAGAAAGCAGGCCGAGCAAGCAAGTAACAACACCACTCCATGGCCTCTGCATCAGCTCCTGCCTCCAGGTTCCTGTTCTGTTTGAGTTCCTGTCCTGACTTCCTTCAATGATGAATAGTGATACAAATAATATCAATCATACAAAAGCAATGCAAAAAACCCCTTTCTTCTCCAACTTGCTTTTGACCATGGCGTTTCATCACAGCAATAATTACCCTAACTATGACAATGAAGTTACAGCACTTTGTGAGATAATACTCCTCCTGAGAGCCATAGAGCATCTAACAAAAACCCTCCAGCACCAGGTATGATAAACCTCCCTTTGAATTGCTGCTCAGAGGATTCCAAGAGAGTCCCCAAACAATATAGGCTGTTTCCCCTGGCTGCCTTTCAGAAATCAAAGGTAAGTCTTTACTGTTGAAAATACCATATGATTTGATAAAAGGATTTGAGCTGGATCTGACTCAAAGCTTCCTCCCCTAGGACTAGTTTTATAGTACCAGGAGATGCTATGCAAGCTAGCTGCCAGTGCAGGGAAGTAATCAATAGTTCTACCCAGCTGTGACACCCACGAACCACAGCCATGACCAGTATGTCAAAAGATCCCTGAAGCTACAAGAGTGTCACTCATGTTTTGGCAGTCTAATAAGTCTGCGCAACAAAAGGGAAAGTATCGGAAACCTAGACAACTCCAGGGCCAGGGAAGTCATGGCTCTTAGAAGAAAGCCTCATCCTGCCACTTTAGCAAAGCAGGAAAATTAGAGATGCCATTGTCAAACATATTCTTTCACCCCCAGATAAGTGCAGCTCTTGTCCTTCCTCAAAGAAGATTCTCTTTGCAGCAGAGTGAGAACCACAACTTGGCAAAATGCAGACAATAATTGATCATGGAATGCCCAGCTCCAATAGGTACTTCTACAACATAAACACGTATACCTAAGCTCAGGGAACATCATGGAGGAGAGGGCAGGAAGAGTTTAAGAGCTAGAAAACCAGGAATTCTGCTGTGAGATCCTGTCTCCTAGAAATAGCAGGGAAGCTTCAACCACGATAACTCAACAATATGGCTGCCTACATGGGACCTGAGAATGGTGATAAGGCCCATAGACAAGCTAATGTGGAAGGGTGACTCCTTCCACTAGACAGAGAACGTTTTAGTTTTTAGAAAGAGACTTTGGCAAACTGAACTGAACGAAAGCAACTCAAGATTGGTGAGAGAGGGAGGATTAGTCTTCCCCATTAATGAAAGCCTAATTAGTTACTCAGTACCAAGTGGTCAGCCTTGAAATCACACACACACACACACACCACTAAACAAGCTTAGCTTATATATGTGTGTGTAACAATAACAATTAAAGAAGAAAAGACCATCAATTTAAGGAGGAGTGAGAGGGGGACAGGTTGGAAGGAGAAGAAAGAAGAGGGGAAGTCATATAATTATAGTTCAATTTAAAATACAGAAGTTAATTAAAAATAATTCAGGTATTATTATTTTATTTTTCATATGATCTTTTTATACCTATATCATTTAAATAGTATGTGTGTGTGTGTGTGTGTGTGTGTGTGTCCTTATAGGAATGTAAAACAAATCTATGATAAATAAATGGAAGATTATGAAAGTAGTTTTTATGCTCAGACCATCAAATGAAGAGCTAATATTATTTCAATCACAGCACTCTTGTATATCAGCTGCTACTTCCATTTTATTAGCAAGGAAAGTAAATTGTGGGAACTTTAGCAAACTGACCTTGACAAACATACTGCCAACCTCCAGATTAGGAAGACTATGAGTAAAGGATGATGTTTCCACCCAAGAAAATGATGAGCATTCCTTTTGAAAGCCATTGGTGACCAAAGGAATGAGTTTGTATTTTAACTTCTGGACTGCAAGTGTGAGATATTAAGACTACTGGCTTCAGGGTTAGCTTGGCTGTTCAGATCTCTGTAGGCTGCTTACTTCTCCACTTCTAGCCACTGTCCTGTGTGGCCTCTGTAGCTGCTCTTCTAATCTGCAAATAGAACAGGAGCTGTCCAACCAACCATGCCTCTTCTTAGGTGAAACAATGGTACAGGAACTTACAAAGGTTGAGTAAAGCTAAGGCATCCTTCCTGTTATTGTAATTGTTTTCAAGCGATGTTGATTCCTTACCTGATGCCTGAGTAGAGCGAATGCTAGCATAGAAGTATAGGCAACCATCCTTCAGGATGCAATAGTGTTGGATCCACGCATCTGTGCTTCTCTCCAGCTGGTGCAGAAGGCCCAGACACTCAGGGTGTTTGATAGCAAGAGGTGGCAGGCTACTATTGTGCACTGTGACATCTTCCCAGACATGGTTCTGCAGGTGTAGTGCAAGGATATGTAAGTAATCATTGGACATGAGATGCCTTTGACCCACACAGCAGTTACACGGGCTAAGTTTTGTTTGGCATTAGGGAGTCACTGCCCCAAATGTTTCTACTGCTAACATAAACTCACAGCTTGAGTAACTGCCAAATTAAGCCCTTGCTTATAGAACACTCCTTCTTTTCTTCGGCTTCTGTTGTATTCTGAAGAAATCAAAAGAGTATCAGCTGAAAACCAGGAGATTGGAGCCAATGGGCATAGGTATCTCTGTGAAGAGTTATTAATGTGTCTGTTTACAAAGTGCTGGCCCAATGTGTGGCTTCTCACATCACAGCGGTTGCTCTCCAAAGCCCAGTCCCTGGGATATCCATTATGAATAATAGCAGCCCCTGGTTCAAGCCTTTTTAAAAATCTGAACCCCCACTTGTACAGCAGAACAAGTTAACTGCTCCTGGCCAGCTCCAGCCTTGGGCTCTCACGGTCACTGAGGTGGAAGGCTGATGATAAATGAAGCCCCTCTAACCTGGAGGGCAGCCCTCAGTCCACAGGCCTGGGAAACAGGCTCTTTCTGAGAACTCTGACCCATGGCCAGGAGCATCGTGCTTTATCTCTTCATTGGGACAGGCCTGTGCTTGCCAGTTTCTTTTTGTTCGGTTTTGGTTTTGCCCTTTGGTTTTTAACAAGGCAGTGAAAAGATAACAGAGTGCAGAGCTTGCTGTATTCTGTGCTGTGAAGTGGGAGCCTGCTGGGAGTTTGGCCGTTCATTTTTTTTTTTCACTTGCTGCAGACACTCTGAGTGCATTAGCAGAATAGATGCCTCTTAAAAGTATCCAGGCTCATTACAGTGGTGTGGTGGAGGGACGGGAGAATGTGTTGAGGGCTGTGTTCTGAGTAAAATGAAATACAAATCCTGCTGTTCATTATATGACAATGCCTGAGATTATTCTTAAAAGACAGTTTACAAGGCAAGGACACCCAAACTCCACCCTGAGTTTCTGCTAATGTACAAACTCAATATATGTAGAGGTAATAAGTACATGCCATCTTATGAAGGGATGATCATATTAAATAAAATCTCTAATGTCATTATAAATCACACAAATCATTATATCCACGGTGCAAAAATGAAACAGCTGTGCATTGAGAGAGTGTTCTCCAAAACATGTTACAGTACAAACTCAGAAAGGGGCTACCCAGTCTGAAGTGATGGCTTACCTGATGACATAATAAAGTCATCTAACATTTTATAAATAAAAATCTAACATAGTGATATTACTCCAAAGCTGGGGATTGTGAACATGGAAGAAAAGTGCAAAGTGGCTAAGATGTCTACAGAATAGAGATGAAAGTATCATTGAGTGTCTGGATGCAGCACACTGGCTCTCTGACAAGCTTCTCAGATAGTAGCAGTGTCCCAAGACATCCTGGAGACCTCAAGAGTGCAAAGAAATACCCGCATCAGTTTCTTACTATTGTAGACTACTGCATGGCTCCACGTGAATCAGAAATTACAACCCACCTTGTGACTTCACCCCTTGTCTTATGGGAGGGAATCTCATAAAAACTCATGAAAACAAAGAACAGCAGGATTGAAAGCTCCCCTTTTGGATCCAAGGGAAGCCCATTTGATGCCAATCCATTTAGAATAGATCTAAGACCCCACTGACTGGGCTGCATGACATCTACCCTGCTCTTTCCTCCTCTGGAAAGAAACAAACCAAAAGCAGAGACCAGGAACCCAGGAAACCTTACCTGGCGGACAGGACGGGCTGCTTTCTGCATTGCCTCAAGCCACCTGAAATAGTAAAAGGAGAGGAGACTGTGTCACAGGGAGGGGCTTGCTCCTGGTTAGCCCACCCTTCAGGCTGAGCAGTCCTGAACGTCAGATGTATTTCATCCCTCCTGAGTGAAGGTATCACATTCTTGTAAGTTTAAATTTAGTATGTGGCAAAGCCTTTTCCCATTAGGTATCTCTAAAGTAAAATTCATGGTATCCCCCACTACTGTCATTTGATCAGTGCCCAAAAGTTAATTCACTCTTTCTAAGGCTTGGAACTTGTTAAGAACAGCATGGCTACACTATTAGGTACTGCCTACTAGAACATGAAAATACTGGTGAATGGCCATTGCCTTGAGCCCCGTCTAGTGTGTTCTTTGGATACTGGCTTCATTGGTACAGCTTATGGTATCGCATCTGCAGGCCTGAGCTCTCCAGTCTTGCTCCTTGGCCTGGCATCCATTGGCAGCCTGACTCCACCAAGGCCTGCTAGCCTTTTTCAGTTTTGTGTCACACTCCTCAACTTCCAATCAGAGCACACTGTTCACTGTTCTCCCCGAAGCTTAGTGTATTTCCCTTGCTGTCTTCAGCTGCATTTTTCTTCTGGATGTGACCCTCTTCCATAAATAACTCCCTCATTCCCACGTTCACAAGTTATCACTGCCTGTTCTCAACTGGTGTGCCATGTGTCTTCTGTGATGCTTCTCAACCTTCACTGTGTATTCAAAAGAACAAGTGCCCTACTGTGTTAGTTCCAACTTGGTAATGAGTTTTGTTTCTTTACTATTTATCTTTTTGAGATCACAGTTATAATCTATCTTCCTTCCCTTTTCTCCCTCCAAACCACTTACTGCTCTTTCAAATTCATGGCCTCTTTTTTATCACTAATTGTTATTGCATGCATATGTATGCGTATATGTAAACACATATACGCATACATATATACACATACTCATACATATATAAATATGCTCAAATGGAACTTGTTCAGTCTATATGATGTAGCATGTATGTATGTTTTCAGTGCTTATGCTGTTTGGTACTGGTTTTCTCTAGGGAAGACTATTTCTTCTACTCAGCATTTTTAGCTGCCCACATTTTTATGCAGGGCTGAGGCCTTTTGATCATTCCCACCCTATGCTAGCATGCCTGTTGGTATCATCCTTGTTTGGCTCACATTTGGGCAGCCATGTTGGTGAGACTTTGTGAGTGTATTTTCTGATGTTACTAGGAGACACAATTTTACAGCAAACTCCCTGATCTTCTGGCTTTTGAAATCTTTCCACCCCTTCTTCCACAATGTTTCCCATTTATATACATTTGGGGCCAAAGATGGGCTTTTCATTATAAAAATAATCCACAGAAACATTAAAATGCAGCCTAGGCATTTTAGATATAAATAAATGCTGTTCATATCATACTATCCTGGTAGTCCTTTACTGTATATTTATTTAAATATACAATATTCCACAAATAGAAATGAAATACTCTTTGCCCAAGGTATTTCTGACCTAGTACTCCCTTTAAGATTAGAACTAGGAGAAGGAGGCATTCATTTAGTCTAGACATGTTGGCACACTGCCGTCTCTATTGAGTTTCTGTTCTGCACACTGTCCCACCCCTTACTTTAGCTGGTCAGTCCCTTCATTACAGCTTTCACTTGGCTCACTGAAATGTCCAGTGAGCTCTATTTTCTCAGGGAGCCATGCACAGTGTGTATCTAATGGTCAGACCCATTGTTACCTTCATAGAATCCTGAAACACTCTTTCTTTGTGGATTGTGTGCTTACACAATGCCAATGTCAACAGAGTCTTCCCCACTCAAAGCCCTATTGCTTTATCTGTGTCATGCATTTAGCTCATCTCACTATAGTGTGTTGTTCCATATCATGCTTCATTACTTTATACCAATAACTATCTATCTTACGATACATACATCTGGCTATTTGATAGGAATGAGAGGTATGCACAGTTAAGGAGCTGTGGCGTTATTGGACTTCCGTCTTTTTTAAAGAAAGGAAGGAGAGTTGCAGTAGTCATGCTAACAGAGGATGCTGGTCTTCTTTGGAAATTCTGATTGGAATAAAAAAGAAGAAATAACAACATCCGAAACTTACTGAACTCAATGCAGCATACAGTACCACTTTTTTTGTAATTTTTCTTATTTCTGCCTCCAAGAATATCCAATCTACTCCTTATGAAACATTCCCCCTCTCGAAGTAAATCAGAGAGGCAGGAAATTACAGAGTTACCTCTTCATCTCTTGGTTTGAAGTTGCACAGAGGCAGAATATTCTACTTCCAGACTGAGGCATACAGTTAAATACAAATGGTTTCCCCAAGCTGTTGTCAATATCAATGTCCGCTCCTTCTAGTTTTAGTATGTCTAGAGGTGGCCACTTCCCTTCGTCCTATAATTGATAAAGAAGATGATCAGTTAATGGTGAAAATGAAAAAGAATGAATATCACAATGGTTATTTTAAATTAATTATTTTTTCCTTGAAGATGAAAAGAAAGTACAATACACTTTGCAGATTTTATTCTACTTAATATATGACACAGTATTCCAAATTATCTGCATGTAATTTTAAAATACCTTTTGAGTAGCTGTTCTTAATATGAGCTTTGTTTATTCCCACTTGGGAAAGTATTATTAATAGCAGCTTTTGTACCACAGAAACAGGACATCAAAAGAAACATGTATCACACAATACACCGTGTAATGCTGTGACATCTCTGGAGAGATGGGTTCCACGTTTACTGGGTGTCAGGTCCCCTGCTAAATTGTTTCCATCCATTCACTGAGTTGACAAATGCTCATGAAACAATTGTCTTTATCATCTTCCTATAATATATCAGAAGACAGTAGTACAAAACCATGAAAGAATATGTTTTTCTATAAAGGACAACATTTTAACATACTATGATATTGATGTAAAACTAAAATAACTTTACAAGTAAATTGTTATGATTTTGTTTATTTTATAGTTCTTTCTCAAATTTTATCATCATTATTCATCTCTGCATGGAGATGTAACTTACACAGCATGACTTCACTCACTGTATAGTTAAATGGACATCACTCTTTAGAAATCTTACGGCGATAAGAAACCACCCTTGTAATCTAGTGTCAGAATATTCCCATTAACCTCTAAATTCCCTTTGAGATTATTTTCAGTTTGTGGCTACCATTTCCCAGATCACAGATAAGCAGACATGGTTTGGTCATTACGCATCCGGCATTCTTGGATGTGTAATAGAAGTGGAACTATATAACTTGTGATTTTTTTCCCCTTAGTGTGATGTCTTGAACTGACTAAGTTGAAGCAGGAATTAGCACTTTGTTCTTTTTAAAGACTGGATGATATTCTATTGTAGGAGATGTCACATTTTCTTTCTCCATGCATAAGTTGACAGATTTTTTTGGGGGGGGGAGTTATTTTAAGTAGCACTTTTGTACCTATTTATATACATGCCTTTGGCATATAGGTGAATAAATGGAAAGATATTTATTCAACTACAAGCATTGCCTCATCCTTATGTGGAGCTTTCAAGGACTGTGCTTTAATCTTCACAGCACCTTCTTAGGGGAAGACCATTAGATTCAGTCATATGCTCCAGTACTACAGGGATGTCATAGAAGGAGACAATGGCCCCTGTCTTCCATCAGTGGTTTTCCACACTGCATCTGTCAAATGTCTGCCTTCTTGGATCACTGGGATATGAGGGACTGTTGGCTTTTGGAATCAATATTCAATGCATGCGTCATTCAACATTTTGGTTACATAGTTACATTTCCAGGAACATTTTAAAGTTGAATTAGAAATAGAAATGAAATCTAAGGATCTTAGGTGTTCATTTGCTAAAAGCAAATACCCACTGCGTCTGCCTTGAGTGGGCCTATTTTATAGACAGGGAGATTCTGGCCTTCCTGTCAGCATTGCTTGATTACTCAGCGAATGTCAGGATCCTTCCACATCTTTTGATATAGGAGAATTTGACAAAGTTTACTTGTGGCACACTATACAACCAGGATGAGAGCCTCTAGTCATTTAGGAGGTCTTCCCTGCTTGCTAGAGTCACACGTGCATGAGTAAAATGAACGACAACTTAATGTATTGGATTTTAACACCAGGGCTACTTTCTCTTTCATGCTATACATCATGACCAAGATGGCATTCTTACTAATCTCAGCCTTTGTCTCATGTTCCTCAATGAGGAGTCTTCTGTGTCCCTAGTAGCAGCTGCAGGGAAACTTTGGTCATGGGGCATTGCAGCAGGTGCGGGTTCTCCTGCAGCTGACATTTCTGTGCCTAGACTTTTACCTCGATTTCACTGGCACAAGGACATTTAAGTCCTTCTCTTGGTGGGATCCAGATGTTGAAAAGGAGACCCCACTCACTCCAATCCTAAGACTGCTGTGGTGTGGTTCTCAACCAATCAAATGGTTTCCAGAGATAAAGAACAATTAAAACCCAGCTTGCATTTTACTGACAAATCTGAAAACTGACTTCCTTAAGCAAAATTCAGTCTTTTAGCTTGGCAATGCCTATTAAATTGGCTGTTTGATCTTATCCCTACAGCTCCACCAAAAGTCCTTCTTTGCTTGGATGGAGCAATGAAAAATTCTTCAAGGCTGCATTCGCCACAACTTTCTATTCTTTTGTCTAAGGCACAGAAATCCTCTGGCAGGGCTTTCTATTCCTGAGCCAGTTCACAGGTTCAGCTGCTGCCTGTGTGCAGGATTGATTAAAATAGCACAGATGCTGAGGGGATTTAAATAGGAATTGTTTAGCGATGTCCAAAGGCTATAGACTGAGAATAAAGGAACTCGGGCTGTTTGTGCCAGAGGTCCTTGGATAATGTTGGCGTTTTCTCTCATGGAAATAATATTTTTTACTGAATGAATTACAAAGGTCAGACTGCTGAGAAAAGAGAAACACCAAGCAATAATGAGGATAAAACCCAACTTAGAGTGAACACACTTCTAAAATAGATTTTGTTTTTAATGCAGAAGAACGAAGGCAAGGGCATTTGTGGGTTCGTGAGCTTCTCTGCTAAAATAAACCTACCTACAGATGCCTTTGAATGTTGTGTTTTGGTCAAAACAGGCTTGAATATGATAAAAATTTATTGCTGCCAGCTCTCCAAGTCTTCAAACAAAACAAAACAAAAACAAGCAAACAAACAAAAACCAAAAAAAACCATGAAAAACAGATCATTCTGAGTGAAGAAAACAAGAGACAAGACAAATCTAGACAGAAAGAAAGTTGGCCTTAAAGGGAAACATCTCATGAAAGGGTGAATAAAATGGAGAGCCGAGAAGGTATAAAACTGGAGGGTTGGAGCAAAGCTGAGGGGTGCCCTTCAGAGTTTTGTTGACACTGAGCACCCTTTATCTCTAGGTGGCACTTTGTAGCACCTTCTCCCTGCCAGCAACTAAAATCACCATTCCTTGGTGGCCATGAGAAGATTCATATGACCAACTATGCCCTGGGATCAGGAGAGCAATAGAGGGTGTGGTAGGAAGGAAGAGGGATGAGGAAGGATTTCACCACTGTGCCTGTTGTCATCATTGTGTCATGGACAAACAGAAGTCCTGACTCTTGATGAACTACACAAGCTCCTCCCTACATTATTTGACAGTGTGTGTGTGTGTGTGTGTGTGTGTGATTTCATCTTTCCTCTCCAGGCAGGCAAGACGGGTTAGAAATGGCAGAAGTCAGAAATCAGAAAGTTAAATGAGCATGAAAATCACACCGTTGTTTACGAGTAATAAGTTTCCCAGTTGAAGCATTTTTGTTCTTATTTTGATCAAACAAAACAAAACAAAAAACCCACGAAGGCCATTTGACTGCCTCTAAATTGATAGCCACACACCTTTTCAACAGAAGTGCACCCATAAGGTTGTTCACCTTTCCAAGAGCTATGATGGTTCTTACCCTGTTTTTACAAAAATCTCTGGCTGCAGATGGGACATGAACAGAGGCAACTGGCCGCCAACTGAGAACTTTGTGCTTTCCCTTTCAGTTTGCCTGGAGCCGGGAATCAGGTTTTCTGTATGATAAATACAGGCTGACTGCACCATGTTGTTTCCTGGCAGCAACAAGATTCCAGACTCCAGGAGGCCCTGGGAGCCCTTGCAGCTAAAAGAGCTTGTCATTGGACAAATCCTGATGCTATGCCCAGACAAACAGGTTTCTTCTGGAAAGTTAGCCAAAGGGAGGTTTGCCAATAGTATTTGAGTTGGGGCTACCCAAGCTTTACAGCTTTGAAAAGAAATGTATGCTTTCAATTGAGTTGCTCGTTTGTCACCATTTTTCTTGGCTCCTAAATTGCCCTTAGAGGATAACTAGCATCATGCAATACTTACCATTTCAAAAAAGAAAGAAAGAATGAATGAACGAATGAAGAACTGGGTATGGTGGCTTATGCCACAAATCTTGGTGCTCAGGGCATGAAGACAAGATTAGAAAAGTTTGAGACAAGCCTAGACTATATAGAGAATAGAAGGCAAATCTGAGGTACATAGAAAGGCCCTGTTTCAACACCTACATTATTGAAAATAAAAATGCCTATGAAACATTTGCAGTTGTTTTAACAGCCTGAAAGCTATCAGTACAACACAAGCATATGCACCAGAAGCTCTTAGATGAAATATGCTTGTCTTAAAGGGTTGTGTCTCCACGCAATGCTCAATAGTCCTCACTTCTCCTCAGAGGATCCATTCCGAGGACTCCAGTGGATTCATGAAGCACCGAGCGAAGAACCCTGGCTCTAAGCCTTTTTCTATAAAGCCTTGTATGTCGAGTGTAGCCACCTAATACTAGACTATACTAATCCTTCTGAGCTTTGTGTCACTCATTTATATCAATCCTATTCTACGTAATGAGCACAACAACCAGGACAGGGGATCGGATCCTTGAAATAACTATGAAGTGACTTACAGGTGGCAGTATGTAGACTGTAAGTACACTGCAAAAACATATGATTTATGTCCAGAGAGGGATGCAGTTGGATGATAAGATAGCACATTACTCAGAAAGGCATGCGGTATAACATGAATTATTTATTCCTAGAATTTTCCATTTAGGGGTTTTGAAAATTGACTGTAGGTAACGGAAACACTGAAACCTCAGAAAGCAAACCGGTAGTTAAAGGGAGAACCACCATGCTATTTCCTTGTAGAAGGGCTCTACAGCCAGAGCATGGACTTTGAGCCTCATGATACTCCTCAGTGTGTCCCTTAAATGACTTACTACTGATTCATACTCACCCCGGGCCTCAGTTTCTAATCTGCAAAATGGGACTATTGTAAGAGTTGATCACATGTAAAGTGTTTAAGGTAATGCACATGATACATAAATATCTGCACTAAGAAGCTCCTGCCACCCCCAGACAGAGGTCGATTCTACTATGGAGAACCAAGCCTTTACTCCTGCTCCGCTCACAGGGGGTAACTTCTAGAGCTTTGCCAGGCCCTGTCTCTCCCAAGCCTGGATTAACAATTTGAGCAATGATAAGGTTTCTTTCTCCAGCCATTCCTCCACCAGTCTGTGGCTTCTGTATCATCTGCTAGCTCTTACATTGAGCACTCAAGTCCTACCTGGAAGTTAGCGTTAGACTAATTTCTGATTAGGCATCTCATTCATTCATTCATTTTATTTTTCACATTTAGGAGCTTGTCCTGCAAACGCTAGGCAAGTTGCTTTTCCACTGAGCTGCAAGTATTCTACTCATGCCAACTTCTGCTCTCTTTTCTAGCCTTGTTCTCTGACTGTTGGATTTTTTCCCAAGGCTAGTGTTTCCATTCCCTGTAATCATTGGTTAAGCATTGTGCTCTTGCTGGGAAAGAAGTGTCTTGGCCCTGTTCTAGTTTGCAGTGGGTTCCTATGCTTATCTACAGACATGATGGGTTACTCCGTCTCTCTGAGCATAGGAAACATGACTCAGTGTCCTCTCCTTTGAGATTTTTTTTTTTTTTTGCTTTTTGCAAAATGAGTTGATAACATGAAAGAGAAATTCTGTTTTACTTTTGAAGTCTTCACCCCAGTTCCATGATTTCTTCCTGATAGTAAATTTGCTCAAGTCCTTGACATTTGATTCATCTAGAGTTTAGTGCTGAATCCTCTGCCTTTCAAAGCATGGGCTACAAGTCACAACCAAAAGGCTCTGACACTACATTGCAGGGTTCTAGACACAGAAGTCAACCAGTTATAGATGAGGACTTAGCTTCTCTGTGTCAGTTTTTTGACAGTTTAATATGACAATCCTTCTGAGTCTTGTGGATGTTTGAAAGAGCCTAAATAATGCTGTCTTTTCCTACTCTGTGGCCTTGAGAGATTCTCTAGTGTTAAATGCAGCTTGTTCAGGGCTTTCCCCTGACTCTTACTGTAGTGATTCCCGGATGATTCAAACCTGTCTGCTAGTCCAGATTTTTGCTCTGTATGCTTTTCTTGTGTGACCTGAAGTTGAACATTTGAGAATCTGCTTTCACTCCGTAAGAATTACTCAAAAGTACCCTGGCCCCCTGAAGAAGAAGACAGGTTCATCAGCTGCCAGATTCAGCAGAATAGTACCATCCCCCACAGTTTTTACTGCACCAGATGTCCTACTGTGTTGAAGCATCAGCCATGGCTTCCTTAAGCTCTGAGAGTTCTGATGGCCACCCTGAAGCAGAGCCCATGTACTCCGGGCTTCAATCCTGCATCAGTAACCTGATACCATTCACCCCTTTGACCTGCTACATACCTGCTTAGCAGCCTTGGTTCACCTGAGCACTGTTCATTTGCTTTTTGTTTTGTTTCTGTCTCCCCAGAGATGGTAGACTGGTTCTGGCTGAGCACCCTAGCTACAGGGAGCCAAAACAAATGTTTTTAGTGATTTCTGAACTCTCACTTCCAAATGTGTTTTTGTTGAGAGTACTTTTCTTCTGTCTTAAAACACCTTTTAGGACAGGTTGATCAGTGGAATAGAAACAGACCCAGAAATAAACCCACACACCCACGGACACTTGATATTTGACAAAGAAGCCAAAATCATACAATGGAAAAAGAAAAGCATCTTCAACAAATGGTGCTGGTCTAACTGGATGTCTGCATGTAGAAGAATGCAAATAGATTCGTATCTATCACCCTGCACAAAACTCAAGTCCAAGTGGATCAAGGACCTCAACATAAAACTAGACACACTAAATACAGTAGAAGAAAAAGTAGGGAATAGCCTTGAATATACTAGCACAGCAGACAAATTCCTGAAGAATCAGACACTAAGATAAAAAATTAATAAAAGAGACCTTGTGAAACTACAAAGCTTTTCCAAGGCAAAGGAGACCATCAATAGGGCAAAATGGCAACCTATAGAATGGGAAAAGGATCTTCAACCCTACATTTGACAGAAGACTAATATATAAAATATATAAAGAGCTGAAGAAATTAGACATCAACCAACCAAGTAACCCAACTGAAAAAGGAGGTACAGACCTAAACAGAGAATTCTCAAAAGAAGAATCTTGAATGACTGAGAAGCACTTAAAGAAATGTTCAATGTCCTTAGTCATTAGGGAAATGCAAATCAGAATGACTCTGAAATTCCATCTTACACCCATCAACATGGCTAAGATCAAAAACTCAAGTAATAGCACCTGCTGGCAAGGATGTGTATGGAGAAAGGGAGGTACTCCTCCACTGCTGGTGGGAGTGCAAACTTGTACAACCACTTTGGAAATTGGTTTGGTAATTTCTCAGAAAATTTGGAATAGTTCTAACCCAGGGCTCAGCTATACCATTCCCGGGCATATACCCAAAAGATGTTCCACCATGCCACTAGGACACATGCTCCACTATGTTCATAGCAGCTTTATTCATAATAGCCAGAAACTAAAAACAACCTCCATGCTCCTCAATTGAAGAATAAAGAAATGTGATAATCTGCACAATGGAATACTAGTCATCTAATAAAAACAAAGACGTCATGATATTCACAGGCAAATGGATGGGACTTGAGAATATCATCCTGCGGGCAGTGGTGGCACACACTTTTAATCCCAGCACTCGGGAGGCACAGGCAGGCAGATTTCTGAGTTCAAGGCCAGCCTGGTCTGTAGAGTGAGTTCCAGGATAGCCAGGGTTATACAGAGAAACCCTGTCTCGAAAAAACCAAAAACCAGAGAGGGAGAGAGAGAGAGAGAGGGAGAGAGGGAGAGAGAGAATATCATCCTGAGTGAGGTAACCCAGATCCAAAAAGATAGGGATGATATGTATTCACTTACACGTGGATGTTAGCCATGAAGTGCAGGATAACCACGCTACAATCCACAGACCCAAAGAAACTGGGTAATAAGGAGGTGCCAAGGGAGGGAGGATGCCTGAATCTTAGTCAGAAGGGGAAAGCTAAATAGTCATCATAGGTGGATGGAGGGAGGGATCTGTGTCAGAGAAGGGGTTTGGAGGGGGACAGCAGTGGTGATCAGGTGTGGGGAAAGGGGGCTGCAGAGAGCAGGGAGTGAGAATGGAAATGGGTGGGGGGCATCTCTGGGACAAGCTGGGGGCCTGGGACAGGGCAGGCTAAGGGGAGTCTATGAGGATGACCCTAGCTGAGATGTCTACCAGCAGGGGATATAGAGCTTGAAGTGACCACCTCCTGTAACCAGACAGGACTTCCAGTGGTGGTGGTGGGGACACCAAATGAGCCACAGAACCTTCAACCCCAAATTTGTCCTGCCTACAAGATGTGCAGGAATAAAGATGGAGCCGAGACTGAGGGAACAGCCAACCAATGACTGACCAAACTGGGATCTAGCCCATGTGAAAGATCCAATCCCTGACACTATTAATGATACTCTGCTATGCTCACAGATAGGAGCCTAGCATAACTGTCTCCTGAGAGGCTTCGTTCAGCAGCCAATGGAAACAGATGGATAGACAGACCCACAGCCAAACCTCAGGCAGAGCTCAGGGGTTCTATCTCCTACTTGTGAAGAGTCTGAAGAGAGGGGGAGGTGGTAATGAGAGAGGGGTTTGTAAGGGCTGGACTGGGAGGAGAGGAGCAAGGTGGGGTTTGATCTGGATGTAAAGTGAGTAAAAAAAATAAATTATTGAAAAAACAAAGACACCTGTTGACATTTATAGTTACTTCCCCCTGCAATAGTTCTATGTCTTAAATTTTCTGTTTGAGTTACTTAGTGTGATGGTTTATTTTCTTAGTTAACTTTGTAGTAATCGTTTGACCAAACAATCCTCAGTGTTGTGGAAGGTGTCCTTCAGACATGATTAATGTTTGAGGCAAGAGAATTTGAGTTAAGCAGCTTAGCTCTGTAATTTGGAAGAGTTTCATCCAGTTAATTGAATACTAAAGAAGAAATACTGACCTCCTTCCTACAAAGACAAAATCAGTCTTTTCAATTTTTCTTTCTCCCTCCCTCCCTCCCTTCCTCCCTCCCTTCCTCTTTCTCTCTCTGTTTCTGCGCTTGGGGTTAGTTCTGCAGACTTATTTGTGCTGCCTAACAACTAAGCTACGCCACAAACCCCACTGTATTCTGTCCATCTATTTATGAACTTAGAGAACATGAGAATCAAGCACTTTCCTCTGGGTTCCCAACCTTTCTGTTTATGAATGCCATTAACAGAACAGTGAGGAGCGTCACAGGGTCACATGTTCTTTGCAGGCTCTGTTCCAATTCCCCATCATCACCTTTCCATCGCCTTCCGCCTTCGGTATTCCCATCACCCTGACCATCGTTCAGGGTCCTGCTTGAAATCTTTTTCTTTCTTCCTGAAATCTTGCCTTTGTAACCTCCATCAATCTCTGCCTTCTCATGAAGTATTGCCTGTGTCCCACAACTCAGTGCTGAATTATGTAGGCTGTACATGGATCTTCTTTGAAAGCAACATGACGTGGAGCTCTTATTGTGCACAGGGATTCCGCTGTGCACTATTTTCCCCCCATGATGACTTTTAAATGGGAAGCATGATGCTGATGGTGTTAACCATAAGCAATTCCCTTTGTGTGAACTGTTGTTTGCTAGCCATTTCTACAAGATCTTGCTTAATTCTCTGACTTAGTAAAAGACTGTCCATATTTTGTGTGAGGAAAATGAAGCATACATGTCTGTAGGCACGGGGTTGAATAAATCCTCACTAGGAGGAACATTCAACTCAGGTCAGCTTGATACTCCTTTTTCACTAGGTCTGAACATAATTGACCGAAATATTGTGAGAGGTTTGATGAGCTAGACCAGCTGAGGAACTGGATGTAAACTATTTGTTTATTAAGAACCATGGTAAAATACACACTATATAGAACCTACAGCTTTAAACATTTTGAGGGACCCCATCACCATCACCATTAAGAATTCTCTTCATCCTCATAAGCTGAGGCTCTGACTCACCAAAAATGAGTCTCAATTCCCTTGGCTCCATTTCCTTTGATTATTATTTTATTTATTTATTTATTTATTTATTTTTGAAACAGGGTTTCTCTGTGTGGCCCTGGCTGTCCTGGAGCTTGCTTTTTAGACCAGGCTGTCTTTGAACTCAGATCTGCCTGCCTCTGCTTCTTCAGTGCTGGAATTAAAGGCATGTGCTGTCACCACCTGGCTTTATGTTTTTAAATCAAATTTTTATCAATTAATTTTAATAGGCTTTTCCACATATATTACTATGAAAATATGTATTTATTGTAATACATATACATATATATGTGTATATATATATATATATATATATATATATATATATACTTTCTTTGGAAAGAATACTTAAAATCTATTATAAGTGATTTTTATTATTTAATCATCTTTTCTGGAACATTTTTTATCATAACTTTATATTTAGGCTTGTATACTCCCTTGACAATCACTGTATAATTAAAACTTCTCCTTTTCCCCATTCTGAGGCACCAAATGAGATTAGCAAATTGGAAATATGGCTTATTATTCTCAAGTAAGAAGTCTTAAGATTAGGGTACTCCTTATCAAAATATAGATACATAAATAGAAACAGGCAGGAGAAAATAGTGCATGCTAAATTCCTATGGTCAATCTTCATACCTCAAAAAGTTATAGAGGTCTGATGATTCAGTGTCTTTAATAAATGATAGGAAACCCTTTCACAGTTTCTCAGAATAGGAGACTGTGTCCGTGATTCACAGTGACATCTCATGGAGATTAAAGTGGTCAGAAAACCCACCTAACTTTACAATATTTGTTCTGTCCTCGATAGGCATTTCTATCAAATTCTTTTATCTAATCTCAAGAAGTTACTTATATAGCTCAGACATTATCAAATAGGAAATCTTACTAGCCCACTGATAAACAATAGTGAAGATACTTTCTATATCGTGTTTCACTCTTTCTCCAGTGAAAATTAACTCTTTGGCCCAGATGCTTTTTTCTAAAGGACTTATCTTAATAATCCTAAATGATTTTGACAGCATTATAAAGCCATACATTATGAGCACCGCATGAACTATATTCTATGAACAAAGAAACCGGCAAGCGAAGTTAAATAATTTGACCAAGGAAATGCAGCTAATAGATGGAAAAAATCAGGATGTGAACCAAAATTTACTCAACCACTGTCTCCATGAAATGAGATTTATTTTATAAATGCCTGACACTGTAAATGTCACATTCACATTAACCCTGAAGGCCAGAGATGTCTTTAATTCCCATCTCTTAGCTTAGAGCAAAGGTTGTAGAAGATCCTCAGGGACCCAAGGCAGCTGGGGCTTGTATCTCAGTCTTGACCACCTAGCACTGACCTTCTTAATCTCTTGTTAGACAATCTGTTTCATCTGGGTCTTGTGGATTCACTTGGCCATAAGCTCATCAGAGTAGGATTGGACTGCCCTGCCCATATTGGAGCCTGGGCAGGGCTCAGTCCTGAGGAAATGATGAGGAAGGAGACGTCACTCATGGGACCCAACATGAAGTTTTCTTGTGGAATAAGTACCTGGCTTCTTGCTGTGTTACTTTGCAATGGTATTTGTTACCTACTATAGGAATGAGTAGGCTTAATTCTGACTCTGATAATTTCACCTCCCCCTAAAGTTGGGGAAAGGGTATGGCTAGTAGTGTTCCTTCATTTTAATTCTTAGTTCTCCACTAAGCTTGAAGCCTAGCCTTGTATGCATTCTGCTCAGGACAGATGGCAATATTAGAAAGCATAGGAGAGCATTCTTTCTACCTAGAGGGTAATAAATAAGTGATCATTTGGTGGATTTGGACACAGTAAAAGGAAGGGTGGCCAGAAAGAAGCTGACAAATCATTAACTTTTGGAAGGTGAGCTCAATTCTTTAGAGCTTCAGGACAAGGTTTGTAACTTCCAGCTGAGGTCATACCATCTCTTGTGATGTCCAGCTGAATACACCTAAGAGCTGCTAATGGATTCCGACTCATGGTGCTTCTTTCTAAGTGTGTCTTTAGCTTCTCTCATTTTTACACATTCATTGACATTGAACTATCATGTCGCTCATGAGACCCCCAGATTGTCACCCTGTGGCCGTCACAGTTTCCTCATCATTCTGTGTTGTTATTTCTCTAGGACTTGTGGATTCACCTGGCTACAGCTGTCCTATCATTTAGAGAGAAGGACTGTCCTCAGAAAGGTGTGTCTGGACAGTTGTTCTTAGCTAAACTCCATCCAATTCCAATTCCATTCCACTAATTGTGGGTCTCACTTTTAAAGTTAACATTCTACTTAACTTTCTACCAATGTAAAGAAGATTTTGCCCCAGTAGGATGGGAAACTTTCTTTTCTTCATAACCTATGCATCCTTGCTACATTAAACTATGACTAATGTAATTTGTTGAGTTAAAGAAGATCCTTTATTTTTTTCATAACAAACTCTGGGAATACTGGATACCATGTTTTGCTCACAGGCTTTCCTGTTCATCTATGCTGTCAAGTTCTTGAATGAAGGACAATCCCCTTTCATCTCTTGCACTATCTAAGAAGAACATGCTTCTATAATGTTTCCTAAGTGAATACATAAAAGCAAATGATACTGAGGTACAGCACTTCTTTTGTTTTATAGAACAACTGGACCCAACATTAAGCCAAAAAGATTGAAACTAATTCGTTTGAACAGATTGCTACAGACTCTAAGAGATCACAGATGCCATACCAGAATACTATACCCAGCAAAATGTTCCATCGCCATAGGTAGAGAAAATAAAACATTACATGATAAAACCAAATTTAAGCAGTATCTATCTCCAAATCCTGTCCTACATAAGATGTTAGAAGGAAAAATACAATCTAAAGTGGTTAATTAGAACCATGAAAACACAATTAATAAATCTCAGACCAGCAAAAGCAAAAGAAGGCAAGAATGTGTGTATGCACATGATCATGTGTGCACGAACATACACACATACACACACACACACACTACCACCAACAAAAACAGAATAGCATGAATCAACAATCATTGGTTATTGCTATTCCTCAGTATCAATGTCTTAATTTCCCTATAAAAAGACACAGACTAACAGAATGCATCTGAAAACAGCATTTATTCTTCTGCTGTATCTAGAAAACACACAACATCAATGACAGACATTATTTCAGAGTAAAAAGTTGGAAAACGATATTCCAAGCAAATGTACCCAAAGAGGAAGCTGGTGAAGTCATCTTAATGAGTCATAAGGACATAGTTTAAAAATATGTAGTCCACCAAACTGGAAAATTGAAAAGAAATGGATAATTTTATCAATAGGTACCACACACCAATGTTAAATTAAGATCAGATAAGCAATTTAAACTGACCTTTAATCCCTAGTGAAATAGCAGCAGTCACTCACTAAGTCTCCCAACCAAATTCCTACCAGACTTTCAAGGAAGAATTAACGCTGTACTTCTCAAATTATTCCATGAATTATAAACAGAAGGAACATTGCCCAATTAATTTTGTGAGGCCACAGTTACTCTTATACCCAAACCACCTAAAGAACCCACAAAGAAAGAGAATTACAGACAAAATTCTTTTACAGACATAGATGCAAAAATTCTCAATAAAATGCTTGGAACCCAAATCCAAAAAGCCCATGTAGCTTACTAGTGCTGATGAAATTGTTTGATACTACAGGGGTATGAACATGGGGGACTTCAGGAAATACTGCAGGCAAGATCCTGAAAAGGCTTAGGTGTAGTCTTTTGGTGTTTATAATATGCTTGGGCAACACTCTTGGCCCCCTACAGGGATTCCTGTCTTCCTGTAGGTCTGTTTCTCTTCTGTCTTCCAGTTGGGATTTTAGAACCAGCTATAAGCCTCAGGGACAGGCCTGTGGGCAGAGGCCACAGCCTGAAATCTTGCATAGAGAAATGTCACATTACAGCCAGCCAGGTTGGTCCCTCATTGGAACAAAGCAGGGGGTGAAACACAGTGCCCAGGGAAGTCTGTGAGAAATGACACTGCATAAGCAAATTATGATGTTTCCTCTTTATTATGAAGAATATTCTGCTCACTTCATATCAAGAAGTTCTATATACCTGGAATTTTTATTATTTTTTCACCGAGAAAGGCATTCACACATGTTCTCATTGCCATTCTTGGTTTTGCTTCGCTACTTGTTAGGGAGATCTGGGCTATGAGCTCTGTTTTTTCCAGTGGCTAGATGTTTCTGGCTGGTAAGTATGTTACTTGTCAAATCAGTTGCCTAGCCAAGCAGCATTTACTCTCTGAGACTGATGGCTGCAATGTGCCAAATAGTACCCATGGGTTCCTGCTCTGCCACAGCAAAGAGTGGTTTAGGAGCTAAGGGGATCTGGCAAGTCCAATCAGCCTTTACTTCCAGAATACACCCCTGAACCGATCTCCTTTTTTTAGTATACTTCATGGTTATTCGACACAGGTCAACAGTGTTAGGATTGCTGAAGTCACATGCGTACAGGCCTTTTAGTTTCTTGATCCCTCTTCTTTATGTTGCCATCTATAGGAGTTTTAATAGTTTCCTATTGCTGCTGTAATAAATATGCTACAATACAATGGCTTAAACCCACAAAAATGGATTCTGTTATAGTTCTGGAGGCCAGGTCTAAAATTAGTTTCAGTGGACAAAAATGAACATACTAATTGAGCATTTTATTTTCTGGAGGTTATGGGGAGAAGACATCATTGTCTTTTACAACTCTAGTGGCTGCTTGAATTCCTAAGTCCTTATGTCATCAGTCAACCTGTGTCCCTTGTCATATTCTTCTTTGAGTCTCCCTCTGATAAGGACTCTTAGATGACACAGAATCTGTCTGGAACATCCAGGATAGAATCTCCATGCCAACACTCTTAACTAAATTGAGCATAGTCACCAATTCTCTTTCACCATAGTAGACAACACATAGACTATCTCTGCTGGGCAGGACAGATGTTCTCCCATATAGATACTGTATTTCTTATTTGGTTAAGATCCACTGTTGACTTACTACCCTAAAGCAAAATCTACAGTCTTTCCCATAACATGTGCCATCCAGCTCATACTTTTCCAGGAATGAAACCTCAGACCCTTTCCTGTTTGGAGTTTCAGAGACCACTGCTTCTTCTGTTGAATCACTCCTCATGTGGCTGCCTGGTCACTTACTTTAGCCTCTTTGGCCAAACACTCTATTTTCCTAAAGAACCTTCTTGAGAACAACTATGTTGGTCATTTTAACATCTCTGTCTGCAGGTTAGTTAGGTGTGTTCGATCTACCTCACTAAAATGCAAGCTCAATAAGAGCAGGCATAGTTTCTTTTATCAGTTGTATCCCCAATGCCTACTATGTTTGGCCTCCACCAAATATCTGATTGTTGAAACAGTGTCAGAATCTTAAGGAGACACTCGGTATAGAATATATTCTTCGCCTTTTTATGTCATTGACTTATGTTGTTCCAATTGGTTTGCAGAAGTCATAAGTGCTAGATCAGCTAGATTTACTATTCTGACAAAGGATTTATTACTAACTGACAAATCTTATGTCAGTTGAGTAGCTCTACCAATGACTCTGGCAGTGAAATATTCTGAGTCTCCTAAAGATGAAACCAAGACTCATGTTAACCAATATGCTTAGATTTACATGATTAGTAGAGAGAAATTTAAATATACAATTTCTGAGACCTAATTCAATTGTATAAGTCTCTACATGTAAGAGATAACACAGCCAAGAGAGAAGGTCTTAGATGGGTTTAGATATAAGTCCTGTCCATGACTCTTGGCATTTGTGTGATCTTGAGCATATCTGTACTTCTATAGCATATATTACTGCTTTGAATAACATTAAGATAAAAAATAAGTGTCCTATACAATGACTGGTAGTAAAGCAAATGCTTCCTGTGTTGTAGATCCAAGTATCCATTAACAGAAAGCTATGGCCCCCAAAGGAGGCCTTGTTCCTTCTTTGCTATCCTCTCGTTTATAAGAAAATCGTGTGAAAAACTTGACAAGTCACTTGGCCAATAGTCTGCATCATTGTTTCTTGTTATATTTGTGTTCAAGGTTAAACTTACTGAAACAGGTTTCCTCACCAATAACGGACATTGTGCAACCCACTCAGAACTTACAGGAAAGAGACAAATAGCTCACGTGGATCATAAGAAGGGGAGTAACGATGCTGGAGAGTTTTTGAGGTGAATGACAGAAAATTGCGTTTCATTTTCCTAAGTCGGACATTCTTGTAAGACACTTCCAGAATGCTATGAATTTTCTACCCCCCCACCCCCAAAATAGTGAGTGAAGCATACACCTTAAGCCTGTATGCTAATAATTTTTTCTCTGGCCAATATAGTTCATGCTGGCTTGTCTAAGAGAAAAATCTTTAACAACAAGAAGCCCCAACAAGTCTTCATGACTTTCAGAATAAATCTCAAACACATCACTGTTTCATGTCTCTCTATGGCTCTTTTTTTTTTATTTTCATATTTTATTTTTACATTTCAAATGTTTCCCCCTTTCCAGATCTCCCCTTTGGAACCTCCCCATTCCCTCCGCCCTCCCCCTGCCACTATGGGGATATTCTCCAACCCACCCACCCACCCACTCTCGTCTTCCCTACTTGGCATTCTGGGGTATACTGGGGTATCTAACACCCTCAGGCCCAAGGTCCTCTCCCCTCCCTGATGGATAGCAAGACCCTCCTCTGCCACATTTGTGGCCAGCACCATGGGTCCCTCCACATATATTCTTTGGTTGGTGGATCAGTCTCCAGGAGTATCGGAGGGTAGGCCAGTTGCCACTGTTGCTACCTCCCTGGGGCTGCACACTCCCTTAGCTCCTTCAGTACTTTCTCCAAGTCCTCCATCTGGGACCTCACACTCAGCCCTACTGTTGGTGTGAAGTGACTCTTGGGTATTTCAAACTTTTGGGCTGATAACCACTTAACAGTGAGTACATACCTTCAGAATTCTATTTCTTGGCTCAAGACCTCAATTCCTATTGCCTCAGCATGCTCTGTTATTTATGGAGAAGGTTCTGGTAGCTACTTCCTTACACTGGGAATTAAATGCACCTTACACAGAAACCTCTATGTTCACAAGAACTTCATGAACGAGTGTTGTCCATTTCAGCAGAACAGAGTTCTTAGGGCCTAGACTCCACCAGCACATGATGCAAATTGGTGATCTCTGAGTAGTAAATGCCTTTACAAGCTGCAGGGATGGTCCAGACTCTTCCGAGAATGACAGCAAAATAAAGGAGATCTTGGCACATTATTGTTAATTTTTTTACTCAGTAAATTACCAAGTACTCAAAGGGACTCTGTTCTTGTGAAAATTTCAATCATTTAATATTGTTTTAATTTTTTTTTGAGAATTCCATATAATATTTTGACCATGTTTCCCTTTCTTCCATGGTGGGATTAAATAACTTCAACCATTATTGAGCTGGGGTTAAAAATATCTCAATTTCCTGTGTAGAAACTATCCTAAGAGACAGGCGTGGCTTGCAGACCTTCATGGCTCTGTTCTTTCAGTTCCTTTCTCTAACAGTTGCCAGACAACTCCTATGTGTAAGCATTTCCGTGAGGGCAGAGGACACAGAATAATGGGGTAGAAATAACTAAGGCCTGAAGAAACTGAAGTCTCTCATGCACAGTGTCTCAGCAACTGTGGGTACTGAGAGCTGAGAGGTACCAAGCAGATGGAATGGGCCAGGACTTTTGTATGCTGGGGTAGCATTCAAGCAGTGGGCTAGAGGAGAAAAATCTGAAGAGAGGCACAGCCAGGGAAGGTTTGAAGGTTAGGTTCAAATTATCAAAATTATAAATGCCAGACTGAAGGGTTCGACTGGGTTCTATGAATGAAGAGGGATTCCTGAAACATTTAGACACAGATCTCATATAATTTTTCCATTATTTATATAAAAAAAGTCACAGGGAGGGGCCAGCTACACATTTAAAGTACAACACATTTTTGCCATTTATGTCCTTAAAGTATGCATTTTAAGTGTCTGTCTGAGAAGGCATCATAAACGCAAATGCATGGGTTCCCAAGGAAATACAATGCAAAGGAACATTATCTGAAAGGCAGCCTTCTGCCTTTTTGTATCTCACTGTCTAGAACAAAGTCAACAGAGTGACTGTTCATGGTCAAGTTTCTAAGAGCCTGAAGGAGGGACCAGTTGTCTTAAAGCCATAGTTAAGTTATATTTACACAATGGGATGACGATAATATTATCAATTGACTTAGAAACAGAGCCTCAGATTAACTCCAGAAATGCCATATTGCATAGAGTAGCAGAGCACTTTGATTTTGCATCTAGGTAGAGTCTGGGCTCAGTCAAGATGCACCTACATAAGCTGGGGGTGCAACTTTCTAAGTCTCACAGTTTCCATTTGTAAATGGGATAACAATGTTATTCAATGGTGGTTGTTAAAATGTAATGCTGTTTAATTGCTTCCTGAGTTCCCATTTTGTATATAATAAGCTCTTATTGTATTATTTGTACTATTTTATACATATACATACATATATATATATAATAAAATGTAATGATGAAATAAAATAATTTTCTTAGCTTATTTAGTACACAATGCTTTTGTTAGGAACAGCAGATATTTGTTATCTGGGGATTCCATATTTATGAATCTGCCAACTTTCCAAAACTTATTGTAACTCTTCCAGATCAATAGTCACCCCCTGTCATAGTCATTCACAGGAAAAAAAAAAAGAAACTCCACCCCCAGAACATTCTTTGTCATAATGTACTCACAATTCTTTTCTAGTCTTGATATATTTTTACTTTTATTTTGTTTTTGGTAGAACTGCAGAACCTAGGAACACACTGTCTATGAGAGTCACTGTGCCCAAAAATAAAAAGAATAAATGAATGATATCATTGACCCCACTGGCCTTTGCCAATCATTTAGATTTTTAAACTAGCCAAATTAAGATCATGGCATCTTTGTGATGCATGTCCCAGAGACTTAGATATAGGAAGAAAACAATGTAACTTGTTTTTTTATATATCATAATATTTGTCTAAAACACGATAATTAATTCAGCTTCAGGAGCACTTCATATGTGGCTTGTCTGCAATACTGTCATACAGTTTGTTCTTCTGTCACAGCTGTCCTGATGCTCTATGCAATATGGCATCTCTGGAGTTAATCTGAGGCTCTGTTTCTAAGTCAATTGATAATATTATCGTAATCCTATTATGTAAGTATAACTTAGCTATGGCTTTATGACAACTGACTTCTCCTTCAGGCTCTTAGAAACTTGACCATGAACAGTCATTCTATTGACTTTGTTCTAGACAGTGAGATACAAAAAGTCACAGTTCAAGTTCCTTGTGCTCAAAACTCTAATGACTGAGAGTAGGGTGTGAATGCCACAATATGGAGGTGCACCTGCACACTCATGGCCAGATGTGTGCCCACTCTCCTCAGTGTAATGATTAATTAGCTTGTAGTTAAGGATATGGATGAATTATCTTTCATTATTTAAAAAAATATGATGCGTTGTATGGTGTGGAGCATTGCAATATTGTGCCCAACACAGAAGTATTCTGTTGCATAACATAAAAGATTCTCCAACTTTAAGATGAATCACCCATTTATTACTTTCCTTGTTTATTTAAAACTAAATAATAACCAGTCCTCCACATCCACTGAGGAGTGTGTATATGTGTGCATATGTGCATGTATATTCATATATGTGTGTTTGGTAAGTACCTGTCAGTTATGTGCTAGAGTGAAGGTGATCTGTGAAGAAAAAAAAATGAGATTTGATTTTCCCTTTGAAAGTGAAGGTTACATTTTAAACACAGATGAGAAAAAATTCACGTTGAAAGAAATTCATGTTATGAAGAAAAGACTTTGGAATATTTCCAGTGTTATGTCTAAGTTGGCTTAAGTGATGGGACTCACGTATGAAGCATTAATATCTACATAATAAAGGCATTTGGCTACCTTAGCTCTTTGCCACTTCTGTCCTGTATAGATAGATATGCATTGCCCCTTCCCTCAGTATCCGTGCACACCTTCAAAGTCGAAAGTCATTCCAATGCTAAGCCTACCTTATATGACCTGACACAGCCGTACATCCGTGGCTCTGGTCTTTATGATCAAACACCTATAGCCATTTTCCTGTTATTGTTAACAAAGGCACGGTGCGGGTTTTCAGAACAACGTCAGAACCATCCCCTCTCCCTTCTATTAACACAAGAAACTACTGACTGACTTTCAGCTCTTTGTTTATTAGTCAGCTTATGTTTCTATTAGAAGAAAAAAATACAGGAGTGAGCTCTCCGAGTCCTAGAGCTTGCCCAGTCTTTCTAGTGCCCACGCCATTTTATACTTACAGGCAGTGAGGTAAATGCGTGGGAACTTTATGGACACACGGTCTTGAAATGATCATAATTTTCAGCATGAAGTAAAAAGTAAAAGATTAACTGTGCTTTTATTTTCAAATTTGTTGGTAAGCTACATAGCAGAGGATGTCAGTTTCTGTCTGTGTGTCAATATCCTCCACACACAGGTCACTCAGTAGGGCAGCCAAGAGTCATTTGAGAGGAAACCGGGTACAGTCTCTGCCCCCAATATCCTCTGAACATTTTCCTGTTAACAGCTTCCTCATGCCCCTCTCTTCCACCACCGGATTCTCAGTGGTCTTATGAGCCTTATGAAGCTTTTCGTCCTCTTGTTCCCACCTATGAGGAAGTGAATCAATGGAGACTTGGCGTTCACCTTCAAGAGATCTTCTGGTAGACAGCAATAACAAACGGACTTTGATTCGGGAAGAACATAATGTATTATTTATTATGGAAGCAACTATGCAGAGGAAGATTAAATAGAGTGGAGCTAAGACTAGGTTAGCTTCCAGGGCAGTGATATTCTAAAGGCATTTCGAAGGCATACTCAGGCAACAGAGAACCTCCAACCAAGACAAGGTGGCGGCGAGGGACGGTTCTGTGGGTGATGGACAAAGGCAAGGCTGCCTTCAGAAACTGAGTAGTCTCACAGTGTTCTCCCAGATGCAAACCCAGATGTTGGAAATCTGGAAACCGTGAGTCCAGCCATGACTCAAACCAAATCCTCCTGCCTCTGCCTCCTGAGTGCTGGGATTAAAGGTATGTGCCACCACTGCCCAGCTTCAGAGTTCTGATCTTTGCCCAGCCTGGGGATTTCAGACCAATATTCTTTCTTTCTTTCTTTCTTTTTCTTAAATCATTTATTTATTTATTTATTTATTTACACTCCAGATTTTATTCTCCTCCTGGTCCACTCTCCTACTGTTCCATATCCCATACCTCCTCCCCATGCCCTGTCTCCACGAGGATGTCCCCACTACCTACCACATACCACACCAGACCTCTAAACTCCCTGGGGCCTCCAGTCTCTTGAAGGTTAGGTGCATCTTCTCTGACTAAATGTATGGGACTAGAAAATGTCATTCTGAGTAAGGTAACTCAGACTCAAAAGAACATGCATAGTATGTACTCACTAATAAGTGGATATTACCCCCCCCACCCCAAATACAGAATACCCAAGATACAGTCCACAGAACTCACAAAGGTCAACAAGCTGAAGGACCCAAGTGAGGACACCTTAGTCTCACTTGAGTGGAAGAAGAAAGCAATCACAAGGGGGGAGCGAGGGAGGAACCTGGGAGGGAAAGTGGACAGAGGGGTGGGGAAGAGGGGAACCTGATGAAGCCCTGAGGTCCAGCAGAAAGAATGGAAACAGGCAACCTGGGAGGTAGGAGGTGGGAGGACTCTCCAGAATGTACCAGAGATCTGGGAGGTGAGAGACGCTCAGGAATCAAAGGGAGGGACCTTAGACTAAATGCTCTACAGTGGAAAGAGGGAACTTATAGAGCCCACCTCCAGCAGAAAGACAGGGCATCAAGTGAGGGAGGGGGTTGTCAGCCCACAGTCAAAACTCTGACCCATAATTGCTCCTGTCTGAAAGAACTGCAGGGATGGAAATGGAGAGGAGCCTGAGGAAAGGAAGGTCCAGCGACAGGCCCAAAGTGGGATCCAGCTCAGACACACATTATTAAATATGTGAATCAACTGATGTAAGATTTCAAAGCAAACCAACTATATTGACACACCATTACCCACATTATCCAGACTTATGAGGGGATAGTATTTACTTCATTAATAATGGAACAGTATCAGAGGGTATCTGAGTGCCAGAGATAATTTATGACTGGAGAGAGGTGCTGGAAAAAGGAAAAGTTAGATACACAGACATCAATTTACCATAAACGTTGACATCACTCTTGTTCCCTGGGTTCTCAGTGCTACCATCTGAATCAGCCACATCTCTTGGATTATCTCTTCAATTATCTTATCTCTCTGACTTAATTCAAAGGTTCCTAGCTTACCCTGCATCTAAGCACCCAGAATCACCCTGTAATACCAAGAATTGCTTCATTTTATGCTTCTGGAATCAAGTACAGTGGAGCTTTTTAGTCCAAATTAAGCCTTCTCCTGTAATTCTTTAAGGGATTTTTGTGTTTCCTCTTTAATGGCTTCTAGCTGTTTACCTGTGTTCTTCTATATTTCTTTAAGGGAGTTATTTATGTCCTTTTTAAAGTCCTCTATCATCATCATGAGATGTGATTTTAAGTCAGAGTCTTGCTTTTTCAGTGTGTTGGGGGTATCCAGGGCTCACTGTGGTGGGAGAGCTGGGTTCTGATGATGCCAAGTAGGCTTGGTTTCTGTTGCTTATGTTCTTGTCTTTGCCTTTCGCCATCTGGTTATCTCTGGTGTTAGCTGGTCTTGCTGTCTCTGACTGTAGCTTGTCCCTCCTGCAAGCCTGTGTGTCAGTACTCCTGGGAGACCAGTTCTCTCCAGGAGGAATTTGGGTATGGAGCCCTGTGGCACAGGGTCAGCTCTGGGGTGCAGATGGAAACTGCAAGGATCCTGTCCCTGGCTGTTCATTGGTTCCTGTGTCCTGATGGCTCTGGGCAGGTCCCTCTTGGGCCAGGAATTTGAGCAGAAATGGTGGTCTCACCTGTGCTCACAGGTGTGTCAGTACTCCAAGGAGACCAGTTCTCTACTGGCGGCATTTGGGTATGGAGCCCTGTGTCACAGGGTTAGCTCCTGGCCGAATTAAGCCTTCTCAGCACATGGCGATGGTCTGTTCTTAGTCATAATGCAATCAAGTGGACGCACCTTCATCTTGGCTGGTCCCAGCAGAAGCCTGTCTAGCTTTTCCTTACCCTGGTCTATCTATTTAGAGTTCTTTTTGCCCCATTTCCTAATACCCTTGCAAATGTTACTCATGTTAGAAGTTTCAGATCAACCTCCACTGAATACAAGAGTACAGACTTTTTCTTATTAAGCCTTGTTTCTAAAATAATGGTCAGCGGCATCCTTCACAAACAAAAGATTATCAATAAAAAAAACATTTAAAAATTAGTGAACAGACGGAGATTAAACATGGTGCTTTGCAGAACACCTAATGCCATAAATTAGTTCATTGAGGAGACATGGTTAAATACACTGTGTTTCAGCAGACTAAACCTTATTTTATACATTCACTGTTATGCTTTAATTTGTTAGCCCTTGTTTTTATGTCATAATTTCTTCATTATCTCCCCATTTGGGGATGATAATCTGAGGAAAAAACTAAATATATTGGTCACAGTGAGTCTCACAGCAGTAAGATGAATATCATCTTTATTATTTATGTATTTATCTGTTTATTTATATTTTTACAGTGAGGGGTTTTTAAAGGTTATTTCTACATAGTTTTAACTTGGGATTTTCTTTTCTAAAATATTGCCTGCCTGTGACCTACATTAGATTCTGGATGGAAATTCTCATGCCAACCAACTCAGCCTCCCTGTTCCCACAGCTCCCATTACAGAACAATGCAGCCTCAGAGCTGCTGATCGTATCAGATCTGACGAATTCCATTCCCTATGAATTATTCAGAAGCAATTTCAACTTAGCAGAAATGAATTTCCCTTCCACGAGAAGGCAAGTTTTGGTCATTTTCACTTTAAAATAACCTAATGATATTGAAGACCAAATAGACAGATACAGAATATTTATTGAGAAATTTCTGCTTTGAAGGCCAAACTGACCTAAATTCATAACTCTTTGTGGGATTCAAATGCAACCTGATATCTGGATGAAAGAACTGGAGGAGAATTCATATGAAACTGACCTTGAGCTCTCTCCATTTCTGATTTTAAAAAAAGCTTCAAATTTCAGATGTTCCCCCTGTGATTTCTGAGCATATTCTTTTTTCCATAGCTTGACCAGGCACTCCAATTCCAAGCTATGTTTTAAAGATTTCTTGAGTAGTACTCTGTGTAACTCATTCAGTCCTGTAATTCCTCACAGTCTAATGCACTCATCTGACCACCACACAAAATGGCAGAGCGTGCAAGAGATTTCAGAGCTTCAGCCTGGCTTTCCTTGTCATTGGCCTTGGCCAAAGCAAACTGGAGATGTCAGACTGTGACATTGTGCAATATTTAGGACAAGGATGACTCAGTTTAAATGGAAACATTATCTTCATCCTGAAGCAAAAGGGCAGATCTGCAAGCGGATACTCTTCAGGTAAACAACGAGGGCAAATCTCTCCCAAAGTGAAAATAAAAAGGACAGTTACACCTCAGGGTAATTTATCTTAGTAGTCCGCTCTTGAGTGTTTGCCCCATGACTTTCTTGTGATAAATAAAGGCATTTTAGTTGACTGACTTTCCTTCCATTGAAGTAGCAAATATTTTACTCCAGCGAGAGGCAGCTATCCCCACAAGAAGAGCCAGAACATGATTTCTTTCCTGATGATGATTTTCGTTTCGAAGCCTCTGAAGGATATGCATAGCGGTCTCCTAGTCTTTGAAAAGGGTTTTCGGGCATCTGGACCAAGATTTACAAGGGTGCTGTTGTCAGTTACAACTTACTAGAAAGTTCATTCCAAGAAAGAAGTCGGGGGTGGGGTGGGAGAGCGCGGTCTTCTAGGCAAAGGGAGTGGGGGTGAGATGGGGGTTTGCAGATGGGTGACTGGGACAGGAGACAACATTCGACATGTAAATAAATAAAATAACCAATTAAAAAAAAGAAAGAAGTCAGATCGTCTCCCTTCCTGTTTTTCAGGATATAAGAAATAAGAAAAAAATCATTAAGTTTGTTTGATGACCACATACCAACCAAGTAAATAACCTGACCTTTTCCTTTGATTATTGGAGTGGATAGAAGACTTCACAAACATCCCAATACTTAATTAAAAATAGGAGGTAGGTAAACAATTCAAATTTACTTTAGCTTATTTTGTTCAGAATCTGCCTTCCAAGGCAAATATGAACAGACCAGTGCACACAACGGATCCGGTGATGTTCTTTATTATCTCTAAAGCACTTGCTCTGTCACCAGCATCTTCTGAAGCAGGAGTGGGCAGGGCAGCTTTCCAACCTTGTGGGTCAGGCTCAGCACCACCAGGGCTTCTTCCTCACTGCGCCCCAAGTACAGGATGAGGTGAGGGTTCAACGCCTCGAGAGTTAGGAACAGTACATCACCGATCTCAAAACTACACCATCCATAGGAAAAATAATATCGTGGTCCCAGAGTGCCTGATGCCCCAACTTTGCTCAAGTTCAGAAAGAAATGTACCTCTTTGCAGATTAGCAAGTCAAAATCACCAAGACTACTAATTCTTCTTCATAATGAGAAAATCAAGACTCTCACACTAGTATTGTGGTGTGTGTGTGTGAAAATTTTGTGAAATTTTCTGAAAAATTTTACTATGAGCATGAGGAATTGTGTTTTCTTGTTTTTTGTTTTGTTTTGGTTTGGTTTTTGAGAGGCAAAGGACCGGTAAAAAAAATATCAGGACTCAATAGAGCTTCAGCTGTATTTCGGACCTGAAGCGATGATGCCTGGGATATATGGCAAGTTTCTGGGTGAGTTTGATTGTAGCCTTCCATTGATATTTTTGGAAAACACAGGAGTTGAGAGGAGATGGCAGAGGTTGTTTTGAAGGCTTTCTCAAGCATCTGAATGCCACAGTCCCACAGTTTGTTCCTTCGGTGAGTGTTTTGGTTTGTTGACCGGTTTGTTTGTTTTTGTTTTGTGATGTCCGCCTTCTTTTCAGCATGTCATCAGCGTCATCTCAAATGCTTAGTTCTGTCTTGGTAGGAAAAGAGGCACAGCAACTGAATTTCAGGAGGATGTCTCCTTTTTATTTCCCTGGGTATCTTTCTTTGTGCCAGGTAACAACCCCTGAGAAGCAACTTAATGGACTCTCAATGCTTATTCAGAAAATGCTGACTAAAACGCTTCTGTGTTTCACTTCAGGTCTCCACGTTCTTCCGACTACTTCCTTCTCTAGGATCTTTATTATACCTGACACATTCTCATTGCAGAGACCAGCTGCTTTGACACTGGAGGAATTACACTTCCGGCCTCACGCCCCACCCTCCAATTCACTGTGCCAGTGTCTAAAGTTACCATGTGTTAATTTTCTGTCTTCCCACAGAGACGCTTTTACAGTTCTATCCCAGGTATAAAGTAAGCTGTCAACAAGTAATTGATGAATAACTGAAAACATGTAAAATTATCTGAAAGGTGAATAGGGAATCATTTTTTATTTTTTTGTCCCTGAGAATTCCAGGCACTGGTCAGTCTGAGAAGAACGTCATTTGGGAAAATATTCTTATAAATTGTGCCTTGAACATTGATTTTGTAAAAGGAACCTTGTAGAGAAAAAGCAGAAGGCGGAGGACGAATGTACAGGAGAACAAGGAAGATTTATTCCTAACCCGGAAAAGTCGCCTTTCAGGGAAAAGCCCTCTTAATACTGTGTAAGTAATTCCAATCGAGCCTTGGTGCAGAAGTTCATCCCGTCACCCACTATCCGACTATCATAGCAGAAGTGGCTGCCTGTGCCAACAGGGGCTTCATAGTGGAAGGTGCCTGAGCCTGTATGTTAGTATCGGCAGGGGTTCTCAAGCGAGCAATTGCCTAACTTAATTAATGGACTTTATGTTGTATCATCTTTAGCATTCATTTTCTTCTTTTCTTGATTAGTTCTCAGTTTTTCTTCCAGCATTTACAAGACATGTGTTTCTAAGGACTACATACCGGTAATGTTGAAAACTAACTGTGAGTAAGCTGCGCCACCTACCGGGCATCTTCTAAGTTACACTGAAGGAGCAAATTCATGTCTTCAAACCCACACTGTCCCATTCTTTCTGAATGGGTATTTCCCCACTATGTATTTCTTTGGTTTCTTTCTGTGGGTTCAGAAAAGTATGAGCTCAACTTTTACTTAAGAGTTTTCTTACCTTCTTGTAGACTTAGACCTTTTTTGCAAGCCCAAGTTCTTAAACTAACTGAACTGAACGTTGGGAATGAAGACCAAAGGCAAGTGTAAAAGGTTCCCAACTGTACAAACGCAAACTTCAGCAGGGAATGCAAACATTGAATGAGTCCGGGTGTTTCTAGCAGGATCTGCCCTTACTGCACCTGCAACTTCCTTGCAGTTTTGGTTTTGAACATGGATGAGCACTTTGCTCTCTGCATGGGACCTCACCACCCAGTGCTAACAAACACTGCCCCGAGCACTTCAGCCTCAGATTTGAGACTATTGTGTATTAGAAGTTGCAGTGTATTTACTGTAAGCATGGAGTTTTCTGCTCTTACATAAATTGAAGGATATAATTTTAAAAAAATTGATAAATATTTTTTACCATCATTACTCAGGTATCAAGTTTTATCTTTAGAATTATGTTAGAAATTTCTGATTTTAAAATTTCTTTCAGTTGCTGACTTGAATTTTATTAGAAAACAATAGCTGAGTTTTGACTTGTGATTAAGACAGGATTTCCAATAATTCTGAAATGGCTCTAATATTTTTGCCATTTTGGACTTTTGACTCACATAGAACAACAATTTCATCAATCATCATTTTAAACTCAAAATCAGAAAAAATTTCAGGTGTTATATACACTGATGCATGAGATATTCTTTTCCCCTTTTTTCCCTCCCTTCTTCCCTCCCTCCCTCTCTCCCTCTCTCCTTCCTTCCTATACATGCTGGGTCTCACCACATAAACCTGGCTGCTCTAGATCTCACTATTTAGATCAGGTTGGCTTGAACTAATAAAGATCCAGTTGCCTCTGCCTCCCAAGTGCTGAGATTAAAGAGAATACCAGCCTCACTAAGACTGAAAAAATTTTATGTAAAACTAAAGCCTCATCTCCATCTTATTGGTATGAATATTTGCTTTAATATTTAATAAACAGCAAAATTATCTGCATTCTAAGAAGTTGTTTTAGAATTAATTTCTTTTAGTTTGTTCTGTATATCTATTTTATGTATTTTCCAACACAGAGAACTATAAAAAATTTGGAGGTGGAACTGAGACCTTACTGGAAAAAGTTTACAGAGCCCTGTACTGAAGGATGTCATCAAGATATGTGAGCAGGTGAGACAGAAGGACAGAGAAAGCTGAAGTTTGGAGTAGAGGCACAAACACAGCCTTGAGATATGACCTTGGAGGGCTTTAGGTCATAGTTTATAGTCTCCAACTACAATTTATTTTTGAGTAAGCACAAAATTGGAACCAAAACTCTAGGGTGGGAGTGTGGCATTATGGGAAGGAATTCCTAGGACCTCTTAGAAAAGCAAATCTGAATTTATTTCAATCTGGCATATTGATTTATAAGACAAACACAGGGAGTTTACTGAGAACAGGGTAAAATGAAAAGAGCAGATGAATTCTAGTCCAATATTTGAAATTATGCCTCATACCCTGTGCTAAGTGGTTTACCTGTTAACTTAACCCACAGAGAACATTTATCAGGAAAATATGATTTCCTATTACAGGCTAAAAGGCTCATGGCTTTTCTTTCTCTCCACTGTTCCTGGATCATTTGGGCATGCTTGTAGCTCCAAACTACATCTGCATTGCTCAAAGTGTTTCATTACAGGAGGTGTTGAATTACAGTTAAAAAAATAATAGATTTTTGAATCATTAAGAAAGATAAATAGAAGCTAGTTCTTAGAAATGTTTATCCAAGGGAATTTATGCCTTTCCCCCAGGGATCATAGAGTTGACCATGTTTCACACAGGAATAGCAAAAACAAAAACAAAAAGAAAAACAGAGATGGCAAGCCAAGGAATGGCCAGTCAGAAGGACAGATCCACCCACCTGCTAAGGCTATGTTTTTTGGAGAGCTGCGTTGGAGTAATGTTTCACTCAGTTGACCATGAACTCTAGACTGCTCTTGCTTCATTCACAATCTGCTGATGCGGCTTCTGCCCTTTGCCAGAGACGTCCACCTGGGTTCAGTCCTTGGCATTTTCCTACACACCTATGTTGGGTCTGGGTGACCTTGTCGAACATAACATTACCTACCTGTTCACAAAACTAGCCCAAATGAATCTCACTCTCCATCTCTCTCAGAGCTCCAGAGCCATGACCACCACCTTCTCACCCGGTGTTGGGTGTGTCTAATAGTCATATTTAAGGCGACAAATAGAAATCTCAGGTATTTATAGAAATCAACTAAACGGCTTCCTCCCACAGTCCAGCCGAGGCCGTTCTTTGGCACTGGTTTTCCTCTGATGAATTTCAGCACTAGGCCCAACAGCTATATGTTTTTCTGGTAACTGACAGTTAACCCGGGATTGTGACATAAATTCTTCATTGTAGGATTGTGGGCTGCAAAGCTAGCCTGACCTTTCGAGCCCACACTGTTGCATTTTCCTGCTCTGCCCACATGTAGTTGTTTAGCTCAGTAGATTTGGAAAGTACATGGAAATGTAGCTTAGGGCCAGAGGACTTGGCTAACAGGCACAAGGCCCCCAAATGGATACCCGGAACAGGAGGATAAAAGAACATAGTATCAATTTGTGATACACTTTGCTTTGATGAAAGAAAATACAACGAATAAGCCACAGTTGCAAGAGATATTTAAGACCCACAAATGAAACAATCTGATTCCCCAGGCTGAATTTTGCTTCCTCTTCCAGAGAAACTCTCTTTTCACCGCCTGCCATGACATGGTCAAACTACTCCTCCAGTGTAGTGAATGGCACAGCTTTTGAAAAGAGTCTAGAATTTTAAGCCAAACAGTGTCTTCTCTCTCTGTGCATCCAAATCCTCGTGTATGCCATGCCTCCCAGTCCTACACACAAACCCACATTCGGTTTTGTGCATAGAGATTCATAGGACACAACAAACAGTGGATTCTTTGTATAATGCACAAGGATTGCCCTTTTTTGTTTTGAGCCTGTTTGAAAATTCAGCCATATCTTTTATGTAGTCTAACTTCTGCTGTCGCTGATGGGCTAGAAACAATCTACTTTTTAAACACGTGGTAAATTATATCTGTCTGTTATTCCTCTTCTTTTGGACCTCCATTCTTTGCTCTGCTTGATTCTTGCAGCCCATGACAGGTATCGGACAAGTTAAATCTTATGATGAAAACAGCTCTGCCCTCATACCAGCAGCCAGCTCATCATTGCTGTGCTCTCTCTAATCACGACAGACTTGATCAGTATCAATCTGACTGCTAGAAAAGGCCATCCAGAGACTGCCCCACCTGGGGACAAGCCCATATGCAGTCACCAAAACCAGACACTATTGCTGATGCCAAGAAGTGCTTGCTGACAGGAGCCTGATACGAATGTCTCCTGAGAGGCTGTGCCAGAGCCTGACAAATACAGAGACCAATCCTCGCAGTTGACCATAGGACTGAGCAGGGGCTCTCAATAGAGAAGTTAGCCGAAGGACTGAAGGAGCTGAAGGGGTTTGTAGCCCCATAGGAAGAACAACAATATCAACCAACCAGACCCCCAGAGCTCCTGGGGCTAAACCACCAACCAGAGAGTATACATGGAGGGAGCCATGGCTCCAGCCGCATATATAGCAGAGGATGGCCTTGTCTGGCATCAAAGGGAGGAGAGACCCTTGGTCCTGTGAAGGCAGGATGCCCCAGTGTAGGGGAATGCCAGGGTGGTGAGGTGGGAGTGGGTGGGTGGAGGAGCACCCTCATGGAGGTAGGAGAGGAGGGTTGGAATGGGGGGAGAGGAAACTGGGAAAGGGCATAACATTTGAAATGTAAATAAACAAAATAACCAATAAAAAAAGAGAAACATGGCAAAAAGCTTGAGTATATAAATGCTTTTTGAATATCTCACAGAGTAAGGGAGACAAGTGAAGGCAAAGTCTAGCAGAAATTAGCTTAACAAGGGCATCACTCCCATCTAAAAAGGCAGAGAAATAAGAAGAGCACTCAACAGGCTCGTGGAGTTGAGAGCCTATCAGAGAGGTGGTGCTTGACAGGAGGCAGTGCTCCCGAGGGCAGTTGGGCTACCCAACGAAGACTCCAGGGACTGGGGTAGTTGAAGGTGGTCGGGTAGGAAGGGAGGGGGCTACAAGAAGACTGGCTTTGAGAAAAAGAACATTATGAAATTCTCAAAGAATTAATAGAAAACATCTTTTTAGAGATAACTTAAAAAAGAGCCTGGTAAATAAGGCTCTAAGGTAGACCTTTAATGGACAACCCTGGAAGCAAGGGTACCGGGTCAAAGGCTCACAAGGACTGAATAGGAATCTCTAGCACTCGTTTCTTGTACATAACTGAAACCAAATTGCAGAGAATACAGCACAAAAACCTACAGAGAATCTAGATAAAGAAATGAATAGAAATAGAAGTTAATATGACTGTGATTAGTATGTTCAAAAGAAATAAAGGCCAGATTGATAACCGCACTATAAACAAGAGGCTGTAGACGACAATTAAGTGGGAAATAAAGTCGAAACGGAAGGTTTAAATGAAGAACTTTGAGGAGCAAATAAGCTATTAACTAGAGCTTGGAAGTGAGCCAAAGACACGCACGGCTCTCAGAAGAGGCTGTTCTTTTGGATTTTCTTGTTTCTGTGGATAAGTTAGCTTCTTAATGTTGTAGAAAAGAGACCGTTCAAAATATTCTTTAAAGAAGTAGGGGCCAAATTGAAGACTCTGTAACCAATTTAAACATCAGAAAGTAGTAAGGAAAGCTAAAATGCTGGTCAGTCACCACGCAGTGCTAAAGCAGGAGAATGATCCGAGGCCACGTGTTTGAAGATCCGAGGCCATGTGTTTGAAGATCCAGGAAAGAAGGAATTATAGGAGACTGTGGTAAAATATAGTTTAAAATGGAGGACATATTGTCTTATGCATATAAAAGAATATTAACAACATCTCATAGGTTTACAATCTGTATATAACTAAAGTACACGGCATTATGAACATACTACGTAAGGCCTGATTAGATTAAATGCCTTACGTTAAATGTGCACATACTCCAAAAAACACTTGTACTCTTTGTACTGGGCCTTACCAGTTTAAACCCTGTATGGCAGTCTTTTAGATAGGCAGTAAAATGATACAATAAAACTAACTTGCCAGGAGGAAGAAAATGAAGAGAAATATTAGGAACCATCTGCTCCACTGTACAACATAAAAGACATCAATCACTTCACCCAAAAGCAGTCTGAGTGATGTCGAGTGAGTTTGGGAAGAGCCAATCCATTAATGTGAGTTAATAGTTGAAAACAGCACTCAAAGTCAGGGCTTTAAAAAAGTTTTACAGTGAAAGAGATGAGGTGAGATTAGTGGCGTAACTGAAGAATGTTTAGTCTGTTTGTAATTAGTGTCATCACAGATATAATGGAATTTGAAAACGCTACTACTATTTTGCTTTCTGTATTTTGCTTCTGTACTTTCATCTTGTCTGAGAACTCATCACCTTCCTGAAATTGCAAACTTGTCTTATTTTATGACACATTTTCTCCTGGGTTTTGCTTCTACTTCTGTGGTGGCCTTGCTGACTTCCTTCTCTGCAGACCCTCAAAGCTCAAGTTAACGATGGCTCCCTTGAAAATGAGGTACATTTACACAGTGGAGTACTACTCAGCTATTAAAAACAATGACTTCATGAAATTCCTAGGGAAATGGATGGAACTAGAAAATATCATCCTGAGTGAGGGAACTCAGTCACAAAAGAACACACATGGTATGCACTCATTGATAAGTAGATATTATCGAAAAAGCTGGGAATACCCAAAACACAATTCACAGACCACATGAACCTCAAGAAGAAGGAAGACAAAAGTGTGGGTGCTTATGTCCTTCTTAGAAGGGGGAACAAAATACTCACAGAGACAAAGTGTGAAGCAGAGACTTATGGAAAGGCCATCCAGAGACTGCTGCACCTGGGATCCATCCCATATACAGAAACCAAACCCAGACACTATTGAAGATGCCAAGAAGTGCTTGCTGACAGGAGCCTGAAATAGTTGTCTCATGGGGTTTCTGCAAGAGCCTGGTAAATACAGAGGTGGATGCTCGAAGCCAACCATTGGACTCAGCACTGGGGGTGTGGGGGGTGGGGGGCAATGGAGGAGTTAGAGAAAGGACTGAAGGAGCTGAAGGGGTTTGCAGCCCCATAGGAAGAACAATATCAACCAACCAGACTCCCCAGAGCTCTCAGGAACTAAACCACCAACCAAAGAGTACACGTGGAGGGACCCATGGCTCCAACCTCATATGTAGCAGAGGATGGTCTTATCAGGCATCAATGGGAAGAGATGCCCTTGGTCCTGGGAAGGCTCAATGCCCCAGTGTAGGGGAATGCCAGGTCTGGGAGGCCGGAGTGAGTGGGCAGGTAGGTGAGCACCCTCATAGCAGCAGGGGGAGGGGTTCTGGAGGGAAAACTGGGAAAGGGGCAACATTTAAAATGTAAATAAATAAAATATCCAATAAAAAAAGAATGGCTCCCTTAACACCTTTATCAACTATTATAGCTGAATACATTTCCCCTCTACCATAGCATATACATTGACTATATCTATATCTCTATCTATATCTCTATCTATCTATCTATCTATCTATCTATCTATCTATCTATCTACTCTTCCTAGCTCTAACCTTGAATACCCTGCAAAGGCATGCTAATCCCACTGCCAATCACAATAATCCACTAGTTTGACTCAAACTTCAGATTATCTACTCATTTGATCTGCGCCTATTTCAGTGAATTATTAGATTTTTACCTCACCAATCGTTTTTTCCAGAAAACTCCGAGTCATCCCTACTTCTCCTATGCTGTAAATTAAATATCCATATTTCTTGGACTCATATGATGAAATCTAATCCTTATTGAAGGAATTCGGAGGTAGGAATCCTGAAAGATTAGGTCACAAGAGTGATCCCTAAAGAATGAGATTAGGGTGTATCAAGCTGCCAAGACTCTCCTTGTCCCTGTGAAGACACAGTGCCTTGGAACAAGCAGGAAGTGAGTCCTCAGCAGGTGTTGAATCTGCTGGTGACTTGCTTTAGGATTTTGTAGCCCCCCCTCCCCTAGTGCTGTGAGAAAATCTTGTCAGCTGCTGGTAAATCACCAGCTGGCAGGATTAGATAAAATGGCTTACCATTCTACCCACCACCCAATCCTGTTGATTCTTGTCCTGAAACATCTTTGTAGAGTGTTCTACCTAAGCAGGACTAGATGGTTGTTGCCTTGGCTGTTCCCATCCGCTTCTCTCTTCCTCTAAATCATTTACAGCAAAACAGAATAAGCTTGAGAATATCCTACCACTGGGATATTTTCTGGGTTTCTGTTTTAGTCAATAGAACTCCCTAAAGCCACTGTTTTTATCTGGGGTCCCTGTGTGCTTATCTCCTGCTCATTTTGTAGACTTACATCCTTCGTTTGTTCGTTCATTTGTTCCTTCCTTCCTTCCTTCCTCTCTGCTCTCCTTATAGGCTCTGGCTTTAGTCACAGGAGAGATTTTTTAAGTTTCTGAAATGCAACATACCCTTTCTTTTCATTTCCCCTCTTCCTTCCTTCCTTCCTTCCATCCTTCCATCCTTCCATCCTTCCTTCCTTCCTTCCGTCCTTCCTTCCTTCCTTCCTTCCTTTCTAAATACAGCTTAGAGATCTCATATATCTTTGTTTTTGTCTGCTTATCTGTCTAACTTTTACTCAACTCTTGGGTCTCAGCTGAAATGTTACATTTCTGCCTACACAGCCACACACGCTCCACACACACTCACACAAATTCACACACATACCAACATACACACAACCACACACACAAAGGCAACACACACTCACACACACACATACCACATACTCTCACACACACAACACACACACACATACCACATACTCACTCACACACACACACACACACACACACATACCACATACTCACACACACACAACACACACACACACACCCCACTACATACACATAAGTCTTCACAGAATCTTCCTACTGTATCGAAACTTTTCACCCTTCCCCAGTTGTCAACTTAGTTCTCAGTGTCTCTTAGCTTCTAATCATTCCTTACTCTCTGCTTTTTTTTCCCCAACATGGTGTTTTTATTGATTATCTGGCTGTTTCAAATAATGCGCCCTGATCACATTCACTTCCCTGTCTTTCCAGGGCCCCGCCCTGTTACTTTCTCTCCCCAATAAAAGAAGAAAAGAAAAGAAAAAAAGAAAAGGAAGATCCATACTGTATTGCCCATATATTCACTGGAGCATGGTTAAACACTCAGCGGCCAGCCCCTTAAAGAAACTTCGCTTTTTATTTTGCTAATGAAATTTCATTATCGAGTTCTGTACTAACCATGGTGCTGCTAAGATTTCCCAGCAGAGGGCGCTAGAGGAACACTGTAAGGGAAGAGAGGCTCTGTCCAGTCCCGGCAGGGTAGGCCAGGAGTGTGGGTATGTGACCACCCGTAGGTACTTTGTTCCAGCCACGCGCTAGCATATGTTGTTCCTCTGGGACCCTGTAGTTTGAGCAGAGTCTGTGGCCGCCTGCCTGTGATCCTTGCCATATGGCTGAACGTGTGCAGGTCTCCTGTACAGTTTGATGCCCTGACTTTTCCTGCTTACATCCCTCTTCCCCAAGGTTTGTCTCCTTAACAGCGCTTCTTTTGACAGAGGCTTTGCGACATGGGCTTCTCATGTTCCAGGTCTTTCAGCCATACACGAAATCTCACATCTATGCACCAACCATCCACTGAAGGTTTCCTGCCTTGTGGGGCCCCCAAAAGGTTGCTTCCTATATTAGCACTGGGGTTGTAAATTGCTCTAGCCTGGCAAGCCAGTGAGCTACAGGCCGTCCATTTGATTAATTTCATTTTTTCCTCAAACCCCAGCTTTGGAGAGGGGACAGATCCCTTCTGAGTTTGCCCTTCATGGGATACGCCTTCTTTGAAATATTCTCAGTTATTTCCTGTAGTTATCGTTTTCTACCCATTTGACAGCTCTATGGCAGAGAGCTGTGTGGTTGTACTTCTTGCTGCAAACAGCCTGCTGTAACTCTCCTCTCCCTCTGTAGCTTTGTTTGTAATACTGATCACAATTACACATTGACTTGTGGATTTGTTTTCTTACATTGGCTTCTTACATGGAACTAACTGTAAGCGCAGACAGGGCAGGCACTGTGTCTGTTTTGCTTTCTTCTGGGTGCTTACATAATGTGCGGCATACAAAAAGTATCTAATAAATACTTGCTGCACGAATGACTTCGGAATGGGGGAGTTCATTTTCTGCTAATTTATTCTGTTATGTCCGTGGTACGCTTGATTAACGCTCCTCAAGCATGGCTATCTATTTTGCAGATCAGGCATATGTTCTAGAATGTGTCGTACTGCAGCACATCTTATTTGGGTTCTTTAAAACTGAAATAAACTTATATTTTTATACTTTAGTTGCATCAAAGGCTAATACAGCAATGATATTCACAATCACACTCTTCATATCAGCTGTTTCTTACCTGTGTGTGTGTGAATCACAAGATCCACATCCTTCCCTCCCACACAGAAGACTGAAAGCAGATAAAAGTATTTTAAATTTAACTAAAATTATTACTATAGTTTATAATTGTCATATGGCCTTCCACTGCAGGCTTCACCCTTTCAAATGCCAAAAGTTTGGTCGGTAATAAAATAAGTAGGTAAGGACATGAAGAACAGTGGGAATTATGGTGAACTGTGTAGCATATTCTTCTTCTGCATGCACTTAATTCAAAGAGTCCACATGAGCCAAAAACAGCACCAGTGCCCGACCTAGAAAACCCAGATGGAAAATACTGGGACCCTTCTGAATCTCAGCGACCAAAGATCTTAAAACAAGAGATGCATAACTCAGTGATGTCTCTTATTTTGTTTGTTGAAGAAGAGCATTAAAAATCAACATCTACTACGAGTCTTATTTTATAAGAAGAGACAGAAATTACCAATGCAGGGCAAGATAGACAACTTCAGGGTTACAGTCTCCAGATGCCAATGGGCAAGCTGAATTAGTTGGTTTCTTTCTTTTCCTTTCCTCTTCTCTTCTCTTCTTCCTTCCTTCCTTCCTTCCTTCCTTCCTTCCTTCTTTTCTTTCTTTCTTTCATTCTTTTTTTCTTGCTTATTGTCTATTGACTTTAGTTTGGAAGACACTTGATTGTGATACTTACTCAATTTACAAATTAGAATTTCCTTTAAACATTTAAAATGATAAAAAAAAAAATTAAACAAAACCCATCAAATTTCCAGGGCTACACTCCTGCCTATTCAGGTGATCAGGGGAAAGAGTCTGTGAGACTGTAGGCATAGCGCAGGGACTCCTGTAGGCTTCTGAAACATGAATGTACATGTTTCCACAGATTAGAAACTATGTCCGATGTTTCCACAATGTTTTCTTGATTGAAAACTTCGTGTCTGTTTTACTTTAATACTGAAGAAATTAGAAACCGAGGACAGATAGCAAGTTCTCATCCTGTTTAGAGAAAAATCCTATTTTCCTGCACTGGAGGGAGACAAAGTTTCTCAAAGGAGCCATATCATTGACTTTCCTACGAAAGGCAGAGCACTTGCCAGGGTTCCACAAGTAAGTGCTCATAATGCAGGAATAGAAACCCCCACCTAAGAGAACATACGTTATAATCATAATTCAACAGGAGATCATCTTTCACTTTCACAATGCACTGGTTTCCTTACTGGCTTTCTATTTTCAGGAAGAAATTAAGTTTGTTTATACGTGCACACAAGTGCATGTGAACACACACACACATACACACACACACACACACACACACACACACAAGAAATGTAAAATAAAGGCAGAGGGAAAAAATAAGATTGCGTTATAAATGAGGTAAATAGCCAAAATTCTTGTTTTGACCCACGATTAGAGGTGGGTCATGAATGTCCCTGGAGTTCAGCCAACAGATCCACAAGGCTGTGGGACGCACAGTGCATCTTTTGTTGAATGGGAGAGTGCATGTGCTCCTTATGGCAGCGAGTCTATTTAGCTCCTGGCAGCTGTTGAAAGTATTTCATGAGAAGTTGGAAAACGGGCTTTCTACATGAAATCTCTGTTGTCATTATTAAGCATTCTTGCCATGGCTTAACAAAATTAGACACCAGATTAAATCTAACCGAGAAAATGTACATGATAGCAAAATGTAAACTGTGTCTTAGACTCCTCTAAAGAAGATCTCTAAGCGCATGAACCCAACCAGCCCAGAGTCACTCAGTCACAAACATCTGAGAGGAGGACTGCCTTAGCACAGGACTGGGGTTATTCTCTATGGGATCCCAGCTCCTCCTAGAGTTAAACTTTACTGTTCTCATGAAATCTGGAAAGCAAAATAGGTATTGCAGGTGACTTGCCCTGCTCTCTGCCTCAAAAGCCTCAAGAGCACAGAGTTCTGCCAACCACAGTAGACTATCCACACTGTGGCCTGAAGAGTTATGTTGTCATCACCTACGTTTATTTACTAATGTCACTAGAAACTTATTTTTGTTCTTATTTTCTTTAGAGTGATAAGGAAATCTTCAGGCAGAATCAAAACCGAAGTAAACAAGAAGAAAGATATGCCATGATTTATGCAGCAGAAGAGAGCGTAAATTATACTTCTCTGACTTTTGAAAGAAGAGTTCTTAGACAGTCAAATGGGAAAGTACTGTTTCCAGAGTCCTGCAATATAATGCCTTGAAGGGTAATTCCTGGACATGGAGGTCCAAGGAGGTTTTACTTCCCAATGTCTTGCATTCTTACCCATGTCAGCGGTTTCCCCTCCTCACCCTTTACCTTTCTGTGTTTGTAATAGAGGAGAAAGCCGTCATGCTTGAGCACAAACCACCTCTTCCTCCAGCCCTTCACAAAGCCCGAGTGAGTCCTCTTATGCAGGTAACCACGGCAGGTGGGCCACGGGGTATTGGGACAGCGGCTGATGTCGGATGCCACCACCATAGTCAAGATGTCTGGACCTACAGGCATGAATTTGGGAGAGTTCAGTGGCTTGACATTTTATAATCTTCTGGAGGGGCAGTGAGTATGCAGAAATAATGATTGGAAAACCATCATGGTTTTAAAAACAGAGAAACAGAATTCTACCATTAGATTAATCCAGGTCTCTTCGACATGAGAACCTATGTGCTTATGAAGAAAATAAGAACTGAACAGTAACCTCTCAGTTGACTCAAATGTCAGTGATGGAACTTATCTGTGACCCAGGTTTCCTGAACTGTATTAAACCCCTTCATCATAACCACAATCAGCATCATCACAATGGTTCTAATGACTGAGTCAAGTCTGTGCAATGTCACTAGTTACAATATCAAGCCAATTTCTTAAGCACCCTGATTTACTTCCTAAGAAACATGTGGAGGTATGCTTCACTCTTCTATTTTGCTTTTATCTTCAACAATTAGCCTCTTTGATCTATGTCACTGCTTATGTCTTTTGCTGAAACTGTCCCTCATCATAATTCTTGAGTTGAGAAACAGGAGGTCTGGGAGGTCCTAGGTACTGACCCTTCTCTTTTTCCAGGTTAAGTCAGGACTTTACCTGAGCTTCCAGTTACTGTCTTTCTTGGGAATGTCTTCTTTGCTGGACTTTCATGACACAGGACTGATATAGAGTACAGGTTGTGGAAATTGTCTCTGTTCCTGTTAATACGAGGTCGCTGCCTACCCACTGTGCTTTGTTGCTGCCAGCATGGACACCGCACACCTACCTTTTGATGCCTTAAGACAGCTCTCTGAATGCCATGCAGACAGACAGCAACCCTGACACGCTTTGAAGACTGCAAATGGGTTATGACTTCATTTACAATTCCTCTGAGAGAGAGGCCACATCCCTAAAGGAGGACATTTGGCCTTGGCAGCGCTGACTTCATCATGATGTCTGACATTGAGATTACCGATCTGTTTAGAACTGTCTATGGAAATGGGGGTCAGCAAGGAGACTCATCTTCTATAACTGACAAGCTCCAACCCAGGGGATCATTCCTGGCTGAGCCACATGGCCCTGAAAATAAAGATTTGTCCCAGAAAGGCTGACACAGTCTTAACTTTGGCAGCACGCAAAGTACCTTGGTAATTAAATAACTCTCAGTATGTCAAGATAATTCTTCATTGCCATGTAAATACATTTTAATTTATTGAACTGCCCTTAAGCTCCTGTCAAAAACACATCCCGAAAAATGAGAAGAAATACTCCAGATTGACCAGCAACTCACAAATGTCTTTGCCTTTGGACTACAGTCCCCAAAGAACTGCACTCCTGGACCAATGTGCGCAGTTGACACATCTGCCAATTTATTTATGGACTGCAGCAGTGGGCCGCCCCTGAGGTCATTTTCCTCTTGCTTACATAGACTGCATGCTAGTTTCTCTGATACCGATCAGACTAAGCTTGTGCTTCAGCCTGGTCATAAACATAACTTGGTGCACCATGAAAAATTCTCTCTGGGGCAAAGGATGCAGCTGGCTCTGCTGCCGAATGGTTCTATCATGCTAGAGGAACATTGCTCAGACCCAGAGTGAGGACATGAGCCTGATGCACTGGGAGTTGCTGAGCTCCAAACAGCTGTTGGGAAACAGTGGTTTTATATTCTTCACCACATGCTACTCGGGGCCCGGAGGACTCGGGCTTGACATTCACAGAAGAACTTGAATGAGAGTTTTAGACTTTTGATATTACTCTTTACATAATATCTGTAGCCATTGTACTTTATGCATTACAGGAACTAAAAATTCATGGGTCAACATTTTAAATCTCCCGTGGTTATTCACTTACTAAGCCTAAAATTAGGAACTGTCTTGATTTGATACTTAACAGCCTCACAAACATCAGCCAATGGTTCATTAAACTCTGTGCCTTCCTTCAGCATGAACCTTGGCATTCTGTATTTGTAGCAAGTTCTCAGATGATGTTCAAATACAATTTCAGTTGCAAGTCTCCAGGCACTCCTGTTTCCAGGAGGCCCTGATGCCTGCCTTTGCCACTGACTACAGTACTTCCTCCTTTCTTTGACTATGGTTTAGTTTCCTTTGACCAAATTTGTTTCTAACCCTAACATATCTCCTTAAAAAAATAAAAGAAAGAAAAAAAAAATGATTAGTTCCTTCCTCCATTTACATTTGCTTATCAATTTCCTGACCTTGGGGATAGAAGTGAATAACCATTGCCTTTATCTACTGGACACTGTGCTTGCTTTGCGTAGTATGTGGGATGAAGAATGCAGACAGATGACTGTCTACCCAGCCTGTGGTGAAAGAGCTAAGAAAATTGTCAGTTTCATAAGATAAAGGAGTTTTAAAACCCCCTCTTTAGCCACCCCAGCTCTTCAGTGACAGAATCCTTCAGAACAAAAGCTTCCCAGAAATCTCTTCTTTCTTCACATGTTGGCCCATGTTAGGAAGTGTAGTATTCGGTGAGGTTATTGACAGCTACAGGGAACAGAAAAATAATTTCTTTTTCTAATTCACACTCTCTCCTTGGCTCACTGTCTTATTATGCCACCAATCTTAAACTGTGGCAGAGTCGCACCTCCACTGTCAGACAAACTCTACCACCCTTGCAAGTGACAAGGAGAAATGTGCAAGACGTGTTCTGTCCCTGAGGGCGCGCGCCAGGGGCTGCAGCTGAGAACCTGGCCTCCAGGGGAACTTGTGTGTTTGATTTTCCTAAAGCCTATACTTAGTGAAAAAAAAAAGTCCCCACAGAGCAAACATGTGCCTGTTCATTGAGCTTCAGTGTGTTCCTTTACTAGCTATATTGGTGATTAAATGTCACCATACAATCCTGTGTATATTGGTGATTTAATCTCTTTGAGTTGGCCAGCTATCAGCCCTGTACAGAGCCAAAACCGTTGTATGAGGGCAACCTAATTCAACAAAGACTCTGCAGAGGGTGGGGCTTAGTCCTAGCACCGTGGCTGAGGGTCAGGCAAGAGGATCCCAAATTGAAGGCTGCCCTGACCTATTATAATGAGAACTTGTCTCCAAAAGCAGGCAAGCATACAAAGCCCCAAAGAGGCACATACAGTGTTGTCATTTTAGATATGATAGTGAGTACCTTTCAAAAATCAGTTTTGTCTGTGTCAAGGTCTATCAGGTATGTCCTACAGAACCACTGTTTCTCAGCGACCCGGTTTGCTTTGCTCGGCTTGCTTTCACCATCACGGCCTATGTATTTCAGAACTGTTCTAGCCACAGTATGGTAAGATTCATCCACGGGGCTTCTCTTGTTGCTGTCAAATTAAGGGCAGAGAGCAGTCATAATGCTTTGATCATGCCCCAGAGCTGTCTTTGGAGTTCTGACTTCCTTGCTTTGCTTTTATTCTTTCTTCAAGTTCAGTAATTTATTTAATGTATTTTGTCTTTCACACTAGGTTTCACAAAATGGGCTTGATACAGACAGGAATGTCACCATGCTCTCCTGTGTATGTCTGTCTTCTTATTTTATGTAAGTGATGTCATGCCATTTTTCTGTATGCCTGCCTGTCTCTCTCTCTCTCCATCTCCCATTTTGTTTATTCTTGTTCTTTTTTTTTTCAACTTGAAACCACCTTTAAAAAATTCTACCCATGATGCTTCAAGTGAGTAGAAATGCAGAGCCTGTGTGCATTACAACCTAGGTTTATTCATTCCCCTAGTGATGGTCATCCAGGCTGACTCTAATTCCTTTCTACCACATAAAATACAAATGCCCTTGGATTTGTCCCCTAAGTAGTTTTGGGGTTTTTCTGTCCAGAAGTACAACTGCTAGGACCTAGGATTTATTAGGTACTCCAATGGGAAGCACAGATTCCTCTCTAAACTACCACATCCCAGCACGTGCACAAAGAACCTCATTTTACTACCATTATGTCCCTGTCAAAGCTGTCTAGTATGTGACACTTAAAATAATATAGAAACTAAAACATCATCTTGTTGACAATTTACATTGTTTTTGATTAGTGGCAAAGCTGGTCCATAATTTCTTTTACTGACACTAATTTTAACTTTAAAATTGAGGTCTGATACAACTGAAGTTCACCTCTGCATGTAGAATAATATATACATCTTTGCCAAAATTTTTGATGAATAGTTTGCTATTCATTTGCTTTTCTGACAATTTGAAGACATTTGCTTTTCTGCGTGTTTGTAGGTATGTTTTCCAAACCACCCGTATTAGTCAGGGTTCTCTAGAGTCACAAAATTTATGGATAGTCTCTATATAGTAAGGGAATTTGTTATGATGACTTACAGTCTGTAGTCCAATGCCCCAAAAATGTTCAGCTGTGAATGGGAAGTCCACTGATCTAGTAGTAGCTCAGTCCCACAGGGCTAGTAGATTCCAACAGATGTGTTGGCAGGTAAATGCAGGCAGGCAAAGAAGAGTGAATCTTCCTTCTTCCAATGTCTTTTTGTCTTGAGCAGAAGGAGTGGCACAGATTAAAGGTGTGTCCTTGTTTTGTCCCAGACTGACCTTGAACTCAGAGATCTCCTTGCGTTAGTCTCCCGGCATTCAAAGCCACTATACCTCAAGATCTCCATGCCAAGATCCAGGTCAGAAACTTGTATCTTCCAGCCTCAAGACCTGGATCACACATGAGCCTTCCAATTCTGGATTGTAGTTCATTCCAGATACAGTCAAGTTGACAACTAGGAATAGCCACTACACTACCCATTCATTTCAATTAAATTTTATTGTGATACTAGAAATTTTAGAGTGATTTTTGGGAGAATTAAGGTCTTTCCATTTTTTAACCTAAGAATGCACAAAAATAGTGTTTCTTTCCAGGCATTTAGTCCCGTTCATCATACAGGATTGAACCTAAAGCTTTGAACATGGCACACAGTAGTCTACACTGAGCTATATATCTATCCTAGATCTTGTATAGACCTTGAATCATACTTTTCTATAAAGTTCTTCATTCTTTGATAGATTAATTCTAAACACTTCAAATTTTTGTTGCTGTCATTAGACATGTGAAATTTTCCTTTCTTTTTTCCTTGTTGATAGTACAGGTATATACTGCTAATTTTTAAAATGTTATGTTATTTGTGAGATTATCAATACATTATTTCTCTCTTCCCTTCCATTCCTCCAACCCCTCACATATACCCTTCTTTGCTCTCTTTTAAAGTCATGGCTTCATTTTTCATTAACTGTTGTTGCATGAATATATGCAGAACTTGCCCAGTCTCTGTGTGGATGTTTTTAGGGCTTTCCATAGATAACTAATTTGTATAGGAGATCTTAGTTTGATGAGTCCTTCTCTTTTAGTTGTAAGTTTTGTTCTGTTGTAGTCACAAAGTCTTCGGTAAGAATGATTGTTTCTTCTTAGAATGTATGCCACGTTTCTCTTGCTTGTATTATATTGGCTTGGCTAAGACTTTTGCTATTATGATGAGCAGGTTTGTTATAAGTAGCACTTCTCTTGTCGATTGCAAAAGAAATATTTTCAAGGTTTCTCTGTTAACTTTATTTATTTATATGCATGTGCTTTTCTCATTTAATTGTCTTGGATTTTGTGCCAACTTAAATGTTCTTCGAAATCTTATATGTTCAAAGATTGGTTGTCAACCTCTGGCACTGTTGGGAGGTGGACAGCCTTAGGAAGCAGGTCTCAATGCAAGGAAGTTAGTTCTTTGATGGTAGATCTCACTGTGACTGCAGGCATTCTTTTTCCCCTCTTGTGGGTTACCTTCAGGCTATGACTGGGTGAGCATCATCCTTTAGCCCATGTTACTGACACAACAGATACCTCCACAATTCAAAACATCAAGATCAAATAACCCTGGACTTAAACCATGTGTCACAATAAAGTTTCCTTCTTGTAGGCTTGCTATCTAAAATATTTCATCAGAGCAATCAAAAAGATACATAGTTAGGTAGCCTTTATCAGGTATGAGAGGAAACTGCTATTTTTCTATGTTTGGAACATTAAAATTATTCAATTGCATTGATCTTTATTAAGGAATTATTTGGCTCAATATATAACTGATAGAATTAATAGGGACTTTAGCATGATTTCTTTACACCTATTATCTATGCTTAACATGAAGCTATTCTGATTTACATTTCATTCTTGGCAATGTGTTTTATATGAGATTACTTTAGATAGTCTCTCCAAAGTCATGAATGCCAACAATCCTTTGCCATGCACTTACATTGAGTAATTCTTTACTTGGATATTGCATTTGAGTTTCTTTAATACTTTGAGAATATTACTCCACAGTACTTTTGAATCTGCTGTTGTTGTTGATTGCATTTCAGGTCTTTTAGAGGTGATGCACTGTTTCCTCCTGGATAGTTAAATCACTTGGTCTTTATCTTTAATATTCTTAAGTTTCACCACAGTTTGCCTACCTAAGAGTTTTTACATCCATACATTTGATAATATGCTAGCATTTTCTGAATTCTCTTTATTTCATCAATCCTGAAAACATTTTGTTTGTTCCTTATCATATTTTTTTTCATGGGCTTGGGAGACAGCTTGGTTGGTAAAGAGTTTTCTGAAGCATAAAGACCCAGGTTGATCTCCAGAAACTGTATTTTAATAGCCTCATGCTCTACAGACTGAGCTAGTTGGACAACCAGAAACTGGAGCTTAAAAGCCATGCATGGTGGCATGTGTTTAGGATTCCAGCCCTGGAGAAACAGGGACTAGCAAATAGCTTGAGATCACTGGCCCAACCTTGTGGGTCAGTGATTTTCATGCCACTGAGAGACCCTGCCTCACAAAACAAGGTGAAGAGCACCCTTGGAATGATATCTGAAGTTGATCTCTGGTTTCCACATGCATAAGCACATATCCATATACATGTGCACCCCACCAGAAACATATACATGTATGTATACACACACACACACAGACACACACACACAGAGGCATGCACATGCAAAATTTTCCTTTCCGTGTACTTATTTTTTTTCTCCCAGGCATTCTTGACTGAGATAGTTTTTGTTATTTTTCTGGTTTTGTCCTTTTTGTTTAACTGTATCTGCCTGACTCTCTTCTCTCCCTCATGCTCTCCTTCCCTCCCTCCTTCCCTCCCTCCCTCCCTCCTCACTTTCTCCTTGACACTTTCTGTGAGCATTTACACACTAGTTTGGACTACCTAATATATTTTCATGGTATTTATTTTATTATTCGGTTCACATACTACTTTTTTCAACATTTGTCTTCCTTATACTTAGCACTGACAACAGGCTCTTCTTCATAACCGCTTTTCTGTTTCCTATCCTATAAATGTCCTCCTTGACCAATTCAATGATGTATATTGATTTTATTTTACATTTTTAATGCCTGTTCTCTTAGATGTATTTGTTCTACCTTGCTTATCACAGATTGTTCATACATTGACACCCTTTCCCTGCACTGCACTGTTTCTCAGATTCTTTTTATTTTAACTAGATAACATCTATTTTGGGATTATTAAAAATATTTTAGAAAATATGCACTGGAGCTAGTTTAAACCTGCAATCAACCCTCTCTGGCATCCCCACTCCAGCCCTGGTGAGTGTGGCTGTGTTCTTCAGGGCATCGAAGCTCTTGGGCTGCTATCTTGGTCCAGCTGCTGTGTTTGTCTTGCTTGCCTTCATGGCAGGTGACCAAGAGTCTCAGAAAATTTCTTGGTTTTTATAACAGAGATTTCACTGTTTCTGAATTGAAAGCTGTGCCATAGTCAGTTACTCCTAAGTATGTGCAGGATACCATCCATGAATATCGAATCCAGGTTGGCACATCTCATTGACTGTCCATAATAGGTGCTGTCAATTTTCTAGTATTCAGTGGTACTGAGGTAGATCAAGTCTTGCTAGGAATCCATGAATGACCAAATCAATAATAAATGCTTCCCCCAGCCTATTCCTCACAGGAGATACTGAGCCTTCTTCTGGTATTAACGTAATTTTCACCCTTGTAACAAATACAAGCATGATGCCATCATTATCTTTCTCTCTATGTTCTTCTTTAATAGCTCAGATCCACAATTTACGGTCTGCTTCGAAGGTATCTCTAGTATTGAATTTGAGGGCTGGCAAAGACAAGGGGTCATGACTTTTTAAGAGAAGGAAGTTAAGGTTAAGCCCAGATTATAATAGACCACGTAACCCATTCTTCCAAGTAAGTTCCAGGAGCAAGCCTCTCAGGCTAAGATGTTGAAGTCACTTTTCTCCAACTGTCAATGTCATTTCACCATTTTATCCAAAGCCAGAAACTCCTCCATTCAAGGTTTAGAGATGTTCTCTGCTTGTCTTTAACTTCTAGGAATGGTTAAGTATTATAAAAAACATTAAGCTTCTTGGAGCAAAATAAAAAAAATAAAGGAATAAGAGTATTACTAAAATATTTAACACTGAAAATAAAATAACAAGGAATTATCTTTGAGAATAGTTAAGTAGAAAAGTAATGAATAACACTGCCTTACTGCTTTATGTTATCAATTTATTAGTGTAATCATGATCATAAATCCTGCATTCCTAAACTGTGCTTCACAAAGGAAAAATATTATGGTAAGACCTATGAGAGTTGTTGAACATGCTAACTGATAAAGTTCTTGTGTTCCTGGCATAGCCAGTGCACATCGTTCAGAGCAATAAAATAGCAAGCCAAGCTCTACCTGGGAACAATTCAGAATAGTTAAGTCGAATGCATTCATTGGTGGTTTTCAAAGGTTAGTCTGTACCAGAGAACTCTTGGCTCTTGCTAAGTCCACAGCTTGAAAGAAGGCAAGTGACCCTCACCAGGGCACCTGTGGCTTATTCCAAATGCACATTTTAAATACTTCCTCATGGTCTGATAACCCTGCAGGGTACCACAGCATCCACCTAACCTTCAGGAATTCGGGAAGAAGATACCATATCAAATAATCCTGTGATGGAACTCAACATTTTCTAGTCGAATCTCTTTTTCTATGAGACTTTAAGGACTTATCAAATGGTGCCAAAGAAAGTTATTTGTCAGAGAGAACAATAACATTAATCTGTCCACAAGTTTACTGTGAATGGATGGCAAGGGTGTGGGGGATTGTTGTTATCTCTAATCTGGTGGTGGTCCCAACTGTGTTGGAACTGCTTGAAACACAGGCCTCAGGTTGTCCTAAGAGAATTTCTAAAAGCTTCAGAACTGGGGTGTGTCTTTCTGTCTATTCATCAGTCTGTCTGTCTCTGTCTCTGTCTCTGTCTCTCTGTCTCTCTCTCTCTCACACACACACACACACACACACACACACACACACTCACTCACTCACAAACACACATGCCATACTAAAATTCTAAGATTTTTGTTTACCTCCACAAACATTTTGCAAACAAATGGAAAAATAGAAGGGTAGGAACATATGTAAAAAGAAATGAAATGAAACTATAAATGAATTCTCATAACGATGATATACATTTTTAATTAAAGACATGTCTTGGAAGCAGAGTGTATTTTGCTTACTGATATTTTCCGGTTTCACCTTGTGGGCAGCGATGCCTGGTGTGGAAGCGAGATTTAATTACTAGGATACAGCGTCATGTTGATAAAAGCACCCCTCTTTAGCCACCGCCTTCTCACTTTTGAACTGCCGTGTATTGAACTCAGCATTTTCAGTGGACTGTGCAGTCTGCAGCTGGCCTACCTACCTTTCTTTGCAAGGTGCACAGCTTCCGCATGCTCAACACCGGTGACTTCAGTGCCATTGACAGACAGCACCACATCTCCAATCTGGAGTCCAGCTTCCTCAGCAGCGCTGTCTGTAAGTAGACAGAAGACAACAGTCTCTTTAACAGAACACCCCAAATTGAGTGTCCCCGCTGTTTGTAAAAAAACAAACAAACAAACAAACAAAAAAAACAAAAACCAAAAAACAAAAACTTTTTCTATAGGGCCTTTCCTTCCAAAGTTAGACAATTGCTTATGTCATTAATAAGAAAGAAAGTGTTCTCCTCCTGGCCTGGCTTCCCTTTCATTTCTAGGACTTAAACATTCAGCCAGGCTTTTGAGAGGCTCCTTTGTAATACAATAGGAAAGCCGCTCCTAAACTCAATCTATTCATCCACCAGGCAGGCGGTTGGACTACTGCTTCTCAGTCCCCATTGCTGGGAGGTCTCTCTGTAACCCTGAGAAAAAGCACTTAACCTCAATATCTTCATCTCTATGAAGGGGGCTGGGGGCAGAGCCTCTCCGAAGAACTGTTCAGGGAACAAGTAATTGAAATACTTATGAAGTTGTGGCAAAAACAGACCTTGGAGTAGTTGGGGGTGGGGCTGAGAAAAGAAACAGTGCTTGTCTTGCTTTCCCCTGAATTGTTTAGGCTCTTCTATGAGTCTTTTCAGACAGGAAATTGAAACTAGCCTCAGGTTTAGGGGACAGAGCTGAGAGAGCTGGAGGCACTTTCCAGGGGGTACTTTGGCCCTTGGATTTCTATCACTTTCACTTCTGCAACAGGCTTCCGTATTTTCTACAAGTTAAAAGTCAATACGCTATTTTAAGGTTAATTCGCTTTAAAAAAATATGGTCTCCTACAGATCTGATCAAAATTCTTCTTACAGCAAGTAGTTTCATTCTGCTTCTTCATTCTTCATTCAGTTAAAACCCACTTTTCCTCTCTTTGATGTGCATGCAGGAGTATATCTGTGCTGTGCCTGGGCTCACAGAGAAGCATGAGCAATAGAAAGTTTTCAATATGGAGAATATCACTGACCTCCTCAAAGAATAGTCATTTTAAACATTACCTTTCCATTTTAATTTTGTTTTATTATTCTTTATGCATATGAGTGTTTTGCCTGCGTGTATGTCTGTACACCAAGTGATTGTCTGGTGTCTGCAGAGACCAGAAAAGGGAGTCACATTCCCTGGAACTGGAGACACAGATGGTTGTGACCACCATGAAGTGCTGGGAATCAAAGCAATACTGTCTGGAAGAACAGCCAGTGTTCTTAAACATCAAGCTGTATCTCTAGAACCAAAGAATGTTAATTTATGTTGTATTTTTTTATTTTTGGGTTCTTTGAGAGAGGGTTTCTCTGTGTAGCCCTGGCTGTCCTGGAACTTCCTCTGTAGACCAAGCTGGCCTCAAACTCACAGAAAGAGATCTGCCTCTGGAGTGCTGAAGTGTTAGGATTGAGCCATGGGTCACAATGCCTGACCAAGAATGTTAGTTTTAAAATGTGACCCAGGTGCTGAGGGTAACATAACCAATAACCCATGGGTCATTCAGTTCAGAAAGGAGTAAGAAGTAATCTTTGATTGTCCTGTTCATTTATATACTATTCTGCTTCTAGTATGCTACATCTCATGGTACGTAGTTGATTTATTTGAATCAATTGCAATGAATATGTTGCTTCACTGTCTTAAAGGGCTCAGAAAATTTGTTTATGGCATTGCAAAATAACAACATAGATCCAGTGAAATTTCTTCTTATTTTCTATATTCCCCATAATATCAGCTATTGTCTTAAAGGTTAACAGTCATTCAACAAAATAGATATTGAATGGATAAATGAACCACTCCATATTATATGCTATAGTTCTTATTGTCAGGGATCTTCAATTCTACAGGTAAAGAAAGGAGGAGCAGAAAAGAAAAGGCAATTTCATTTGTAGTATAACAGGTGATAGATATGAAACAAATTACAAAGAACACACACACACACACACACACACACACACACACAGTGATTGTGGGCAAAGGAATTCTCAGTCCAATTTGTGGTGATTATAAAATGCCTTTCAGGGAAAGGACAATATTAATTGATATGAATGACTCTGACATTACTGACTCAGTGAATTCTGTTTCATGATGAGTCTTAGGGAGGTCAGAGTGGTGGAGACTGCTAGTTTTATATAAACTTAACTCTTCTGCTTTCTGGGCTTACAGTTGGGCTAATGTTATATAAACTTAACTCCTTTGCTATCTGGGCTCACAGTTGGTCAGTCTTTCTCAGATTCCTTTGCAGTTGAGCATACAATATGAAAAAGGCCTAGCCACTGGAATGTGACCAGAAGTAGGTTCCATTTATAGGGATAGACTAAAAACACAGGAAGTCCACCCTTTTCTTCTCTTTTTTTTCCATTCGTCTGAAAAATACAGTGACTTTAGAGTCTTAGGGGATGATAGATTCATAAGAGAAAATGGAACTCAGATCATGAAATGTTGTGTGAGGTAAAACTCTCTCCAAAGACTGTACACATTAGACTATTACCATATCTAATAACCTTTTGTTCTGTTGTCTTGAGTCATGCTTATCATTTTGTTGCCAAGTTAGCATAATTTCAAAACACCAGGGTACCCAAACCAGTTCGTATTCTGAACAAAGGTATACAGACAAAGTTTGTGACTCAGGTGAGCTGGTGCAGAGGCTCTGGGTTAAGCGGCGTTGGTGATAACATAAAGGAGTCAGGCAAAAGAGAAAGGGTGTTGATGGTGAAGACACACAATTTTTTACCAGATCCTCTGACATTGGAGAGATATTAAACGTTGCAAACATGGTGTATGCTTTATACTCCAAGCTTCAGGAAGATTAATTTAGAATAGAGAGAGATTAAGCTAAGCATACCAGCGTGGATATTATTACTAGAATTTATAGAACCCTGTAACATAACTCTGGAGATTAGTGGAAGCGTACCAACCTGTCACATGACGTGAAATGCTTTGCTGCACTTACTTGGACACCTGCCTATCTTTCCTTAATGAACCATAGACATCCCACTGGCAAGTAAAATTTCTCATTTGTTTATCATGATATTTTCTATACTCAGACAAGCTCTGATATATGGAAGGGAAATTTAAAACATTGGTTGAATGTGTGTTTGCTTTCAGATACATTGAAATAACTGTGGAGCATATAATTTAAAATGTTCATTGGGATGAATGAAAAATGTGTTTTGGGAGGGGGGGTGGAACTCATTGGTAGACTGTTTGCCCAGCAGGAGTGTGGCCTAGGGTTTAGTTTAGACAAAATGAGATGATTTGAAGCACGGGCGTTAAGATAGAACTAACAAATGTATCTATAACTCAGACAATGTAAGGAGAGAAATATAGAGCACTGAAAATTAAATAAAAAAGAAATAATTACTATTAGTTAGGGAGAGAGAGGGGGCTGGTCACAAATATACTTAAGTCAGAGCAGATAGACCCTAGTAAATAGAGAGTCAGTAGAGACCACAATAAAGACAGGGCTTAGCTGGTACAGTACAGCATGCAGACCTGAGCTCAGATGCCCAGCATCTGTGTAAAATCTAGGTATGGCAGTGGACAGCTGTAATCGCAGTATTGGGAACACAGACACAAGAAGAATAGATTCCAGGGGCTTCAATCAGTCCAAAATGGTGAACTTAAGGATTGGTAGGAGACTGGTCTCAAAAAATTAGGTGGAAAACAAATAAGGGAGGCATGTGATGTTGACTAACATTCATGAGCACATATGGGCTTGCACAATTACACACACACACACACACACATACACACATGCTTGCACATGGAAACATATGGGTACACAGAGAGGGAAGAGAAGGAAATGGACAGAGAGACAGATACAGAGAGACAGAGAAACATAGAGAGACACAGAAGAAAAAAATTCACCACAAAGAGAATATCAACATTCCATATCAAGGCCATACAAGCAACTGCAATAATATCAAGATTAATCTTAGTCTGTCTAAGACATTAAGAAAAATGAAGCTCCTTTCAGGAGAAGAAGGGCAAAAGAAGGAATGTGAGCATTTGTAGTAATCAATATGTTAAGTGATTCACTAGATCAGTCAATAAACACTAGAAAATCTAAAACCAAGTATGTGTTTAATAGTAAGTTTTCCAAGTAAAATTTGCTTTAAAGCAATTTTTTATTTATAGGCTCTATCACTATGAAGATCCTTCTATCCTGATTACACCATTTGATGTTTTGACTGTATTTTCTGGCAGTGTTGTTCTGGATCCCTTTGTACTCTTGCTGGTATTTATTATCTGAACTTTTATTCTAATCATACCTGTGAGTAAAATTATTGTCTGTGGTTTTTCTTTCACTGTTGAGAAACCCAATAATTTGTTTATTGATTATTTGTTTATTTTCTTCAGGTAAATATGTATATGTAGCTCTGTTTATTTTAAATTGTATTTCTCTCTATTATTGGTTATGATACCAAGTATAATCATGGTTGGTAGGGGATTATTGTAAATAGCCACTCTTGTGGCTGGTCTTAGATCTGCCTTTAATTTTAAATAGTGGGCACTAGCTGTTGTACTGAACTGTTAGGCATTTTAGAAGATTCATCTTTATCTACTAATGATGCAGGAACTGTAGTATAAGGGCTCTATTGTACACAGAGATGGTTCAAGGTGACTTGATAATACAGCACACAAATGCTTGCTCTATGTGAGGCTGGTCTTGGTACAGAATTATTCAACATAAATTGCTCAGGAAGGTATAAGTTGATAGAAAAATACAACTGTGGTTTTCTAAACTTGCAATTCTCCCCAAATAGATATACTTCTAAGTTTATTAGGGAAAGCTAAATAGAAGTTGCTTCATGCTTTCATGCATATTTACATATAATGCAGATTCTGAAAACCTTCTACTTAAAGAAAGGATGCACTTTTCCCTTGGAAATTTGTAGTCTAATAGTAGCATTTTCCATTCTGGGGCTCAAGAAAGTCAGGCTTTGTTCATCAATTCCTCCCTTGCTCATCCTGCCTTAAATGTATAGTTTTCTTTCCGCATTTGCTCGCTATCAAAGTTGAAACATCTGTTTCTTTTGTTTATGCCAACAGAGCTCGCAGGCGCTCGGGCTTTCAGAGAAACCGTTCATGCAGATGCCAGCCGGGTGTGGGCAATTAGTTGTGTAAGTGCCAAGCAAGCTCACACTCTGTGTACTTATGGATAATCATTTTCACCCCACCTACAGGTCTCTTCTCTTTATCTTTTTCATCTTTAGTGTGTAATTAAGCCTCTGTACTGCATCCAGAACAATGTTTTATAGTATGAATAAGATTCTCAGACGGGCTGAAAATCTGTGTAATTTTAAAGTCCCTCAACCCCTCATTTAGTAGATTTGAGTAGACAATGGATTTCAGAGGGATTCTCAGCACTGAGAAATACATTTAAGAAAAAATGAGAGAACTACACTCAGCAGCTACACAAATCCCTGCCAGGGCAGCGCTTTCTTATGTTGAATAAAATCCTGGGTTAACTATGTATTGTAGCATTTCTGTGACAGAAAAGATGCTTCAGCTTTCTTATTGCAAAACACCTCAGGGCCCAGTAAATTAAAAGTTCCCTGCAGAGCACACAGTATTATTTGTTTTGTATTAGAATGACAAAAATATAGTTAACCATCGCAACTGAATAGTTACAAAGATATCAGAAATTAAGTCTGTAATGGATTTTCATGATTAAATTGACTTGAATCACCAAGGAGACATACTCCTTGGGTGTAGATGAATGTGTGCAGAACTATTCTGTTTACTGGCTTGGGTCTCAAATTGAATAGAAAGAAGAAGAGGGAGAAGAGATAGAGAGGAAAGGAAGGAAGAATGAAAAGAGGGAATGAGAGAGAGAGAGAGAGAGAGAGAGAGAGAGAGAGAGAGAGAGAGAG
>JADRCH010000215.1:1006121-1027224 GCA_019843965.1 Rhynchomys soricoides | reverse complement strand
GAGAGAGAGAGAGAGAGAGAGAGAGAGAGAGAGAGAGAGAGAGAGAGCAAGCATCTAAGTACCAACTCTCACTTCTCTTTGCTTCCTGGTCTGCTCAGATAATGAGGAGCCCTAGTCCCATACTCCTGCCTCCATGGGCTGCATCCTGCCTTCCTTGCTACCATGGCCCATGTATTAGTCAGCATTCTCTATAGGAACAGAAGGTACAAAATGAATATTGGGTTTAAATGAATGTATGTAGTCCTATTTCACCCATGGTTTGGGTCTCAAATTGAATTAAAAGAAGAACAGGGAGAGGAATGAGAGTGGAGGGAGAGAAGGAGGAAGTGAAAAGATGAAAAAGAGGAAGGAGGAGGAGGAGGAAGAGGAGGAAGAGGAGGAGGAGAGATATTAAGCAGATAAGATCAACTCTCATCTGTCATTGCTTCTTGGTCTGCCCAGATAAGAGGAATCCTAGTCCTACTCATATATACATATATACACACACATAAATGAATGAATATTGTATAAAATATTGAATATATAATAATGATATATGTTCATTTATTACATATTGATTCATTCACATATATATTCATTTATATATATGATGAAGAGAGCAAGCAAACAAAAAAGAGCAAGCATCCTTTTCTCCTGCTCTTTACATAGACTGCAAATAAAAGGTGTTACCCAGATCACTGATGGATCTTCCCACCTCCAAAGATCCATATTAAAAGTGGATCTTCTTACTTCAAGTGATTCAATTAAGAATATAATCCCTCACAGGTATACCTAGATGCTTGGGTTTTAATTAATTCCAGATGTAGTGAGGTTGACAACCAAGACTAGCCACCTCAGTCCACCCCTTGTCAACTTCACACATAATCATATCTCCTTATTTCCTTCTTAATTTCTAAATGAAAACAAGAATCAGGTCAAAATTATGCCTATCGTGATGCAATTATATTATGTACAATCACAGATGCTTCATATAGTTAACCATGTCATAATTCTGCCTAACATGCTACCCTTTGAATAAAACATAAACACACTATAAATTTTAGAATAGGTGGCAATGTCTTTTGAGGGACATTCTTTTAAGTATCATAAACTTAAATATGATAACACTGGTATTCCTTTAATTGATGTTATATTACATGATAAATATTCAAGAATAAAAAAGATAAATATCTGTACAAAACACCTGCTCAACAAAATATGACAGAAAACATTCATGTCAACTATAACCTTCATTTCAGCTGCTCATGTTGTCAGCTGGTATTTCGTACTATCCTTTTCTATTACCCATTCTGTGTTTCCTCTGCCTTCACCGAGGTCTTCAGCAAATTTTTGTTCTTTTCCTGGATGAGTGACTTGAAGGGTCCTGTGCACTTTGTCATTCTTCCTGTATTAGGCTGTTGTAGTTTCCTATTGTTTTTAATCATAGGACATAATAACACAAAGAGATGCCCTAAAGGATCTCCTGTACTCCAGTCATATCTTTCTTACCTCCACTATGGAGCAGAAATCCAATTTTGTCTCAGTACTCTGGATCAAACGTATTTTCACCCCAAAACTGTTATTCCTTTCCTAGCTTGTTGGCTTATGGACATCAAAAACCCAAAATGACCAGGGGGAGCCTGAACTTCCAGTTCAATAGAATATTTGTTGTGTCTCCTGGCAGAAGTGCTCTTTATCTGGAACCCAAATTTTTAGGCTAGCAGAATTTAAGGACATAGGAACAGGAAGCAAAAATTTTCCTAGTGGATCGTGATCATGGGCTCAATGTCTCACTTCTCTGGCTCTGAAGTGGGTTCCTTGGTCAAAAGCAGTGCTGGTGGAATACCATAATAGTGGGTAAAGCATTCCATAAGTTCATATATGATGGTTTTGACAGAAGAATTACATGCAGAAAAGACAATCTTATAACTGGAGTAAGTATCTACTCCAGTAGGGACAAAGTGTCATTTCCATGGAGGAAGTAATCTAATGGAGTCAACCTACCACCAGACCACCGGCTGGTCACCTGGAGAATTGATGTCATATCTGAGGTTCAGTGTTGGTCTCTGATGTTGTCAGATTTGTTGCTCAGCAGGAGCTATAGCCATGTCACCTTTGGTGGTGGCAGTACTTTTTATAGAGCCCATGTGTAACTTCAATTGTTGCTGTCACACCACTTTGTTTATGGGCCCATTGGGCTGGGCAATGACAGGGATGGCTGGGAAAAGAGCCTGACAGGCCACAGAACAGCTCACCCCATCTATTTGATTACAGAACACTTCTTCTGCTGAAGTTCTTTGAATGAGAATTTACATGGGACACAGGATATCATTACATCCTTTGCTCATTTGGAGAGATCAGATCTCTCCACATACTTCTTCCCAGATCTATTTCTTGCTTGTTTCCCAATCATGTTCTTTCCAAGCCCCTGACTATTTAGCCAATCCATTGGCTACCGATCATGAATCAGTGAACATCAGGCCATCTTTCCTTCCAAACAAAATGTATGATCATGTGAACTGCCTGAAGTTCTGCACACTATGAAGATTTCCATCTTATGGTGTCTGTTAGGGTTTTTCCAGAAAGGGTCTATAATTCTGCAGCTGTCCATTTCTGGGTAGAGCCTGCTTTATGTGAAGAACCTAGCCCTCACCTTTTCCACCTTAGTCAATAGATCATAGGGCACACCCAATGAAGTTATATGCTCATGATTGACAGCAGATGGCATTGTAACAGGGGTAGGAACCATAGACATTTGGACAATTTTTCTGTTTGGTGTTGGATTGCTTCTGGACCCATCCTATCTTATGAGTTGGTGGGTCAGATAACACTTAGCTCATGACAGGCAGCTCATGTTGCTTGTTAACATGGTGTCTCGTAATAAAATGATCAGTTTCTACTAAGGCCCAATAGCAGGCCAAGAGCTGTCTCTCAAAGGGAAAATATTTGTCTGAAGATGATGGTGGAGCCTTCCTCTGAAATCCCAAAGATCTGTTTGGTGATTCATCTATGGGACTTGCCAAAGGTTTCAAACAGGACTTCTATCTGCCACTGCCCCTTTAAGTAGCACTGGGTCTGCTGGATTGCATGGTTCAAGAGCCTTCTGTTGTTTCAGGCCCACTTTCCAAGTAACTTGGCATATGGGCCAGAGTACCACACCCAAGTGAAGAAAAATATGCTGTCTCCAGAATCCAACCAGGCCCACAAAGTGCCGTGCTTCTTTCTTGGAGGTGGAAGGGGCCGTGTGCAATAACATATCCTTCACCTTAGAAAGAATACCTCTGCATGCCCCACACCACTGGACTCTTAAGAATTCACTGAGGTGAGGATTTTTCAATTTTGGCTCGATTTATTTTCCATGCTCTGATACACATATGTATTACCAACAAGCTACCAAAGTGTTTGTTATGGTTCACTTGGTCCAATCAGCATAAGATCAAGGTAGTGCACAACTGTGATTTTTTTCCTGGAAGAACAGATGGTCAAGTTCCCTTTGAACTAAGTATGACACAGGGCAGGGGAGTTAATATATCCTTGAGATAAAACTGTACAGGTATATTGCTGACCCTGTCAACTGAAAGCAAACTACTTCTAGTAGTCCTTAAGAAGGACTCCATAAGAAGGTTCCGTAAGAAGGCTATTTCCTAGATCAATAGCTGCATGCCGTGTACCAGCAAAAGGGTCAGCTCAAGTAAGGGCATCACATCTGATCAGCAGCTGCAAGTGGAGCCACTGACTGAGTGTTCAGTGCCTATCAAGCACTGTCCACGATCCATCTGTTTTCTGTTCTGGCTGGTCAGGAAAATGAAAATGAGATATGGTGGGAACCATCACCCCTACATCTTTCAAGTCCTTGATAGTGGCACTATTTTCTGCACTTCCTCCAGGGTTGTGATAGTGGTTTTGATTCACTATTTTCTTTGGCAGAGGCAACTCTAAAGGCTTCCATTTGGCCTTTCCAATCGCAATAGCCCTCACTCCAAAGGTTAAGGAACCAACGTAAGAGTTCTACCAACTTGTAATCATATCTATCCCTATTATAGATTCCAGAATGGGAAATAACTATAGCATAAGTTTGGGGACCCACTGAACCTACTGTGAGTCGGACGTCAGTCAAAAGTCCATGAACCCCCCGACCTCCATAAGCTACTTTAACTGGAGGGCTACCATGTTTCTTGGAGTCTCCCAGATTCAACATCAATTCAGAACCTGTGTCCAATAGAACCTGAAAAATCTGTTTGTTTCCTTTCTCCCTGTGTACATTTACCCTTGTAAAAAGGCTGTATGTCCCTCTGAAAGCACTAGAAAAGGGCTAACAGTAAAACTCCTAGCTATTTTGTCAAGGTTCAGCCTCAGGGGAACCTGGCCTTCCCTGTATTCAAACGGTTTGGGGTCTGCTAATTGGTTCAAGGCTGGAAATCGAATCACAGGCTGAGATTTCCTTTTGTCACAATCCATTGTGGCCTTCCTTCCATTATTAGAGGACTTTTCTGCTTATTCAGACCAAACAAAATACAGTAGGCTGAAGAGAAAATCTCTTGTGTACTGTGTGGAATAATCAATAAAAAGCAGACAGCCTATTAGCAAAAGGCAGGGAATAAGAGGTAGAGAGAAGAACTATGAGATTTAGTGAAAGAGGGGATGATTTGCCACCCAGATTTGGAGGGAGTCAGAGGTATGAAGGTGAGGAGAGGTAGCCAGCCATGAGGTACACATAGAATAGCATAAGCAGGTAATATAAGTATGAGCTAGTCAAAGAACAAGCCCAAGCTTATGACCTAGGCATTTATTCATAAATAAATAAGCCTTCGAGTCGGTACTCAGGAACTGGGGCTTGAGTGAAAAAGCCTGAGGTTACAAATGGTGCAATGAACATGGGGCTGGAAATTCAAGGTGAGAGCCTGAGAAATCTTGGGTGGAAGATGGTTTCCTAGTCAAGCAATAGGAAACCACGGAGTCAGTGCAGAAGGTGACTCTCAAAAAAGCCTTGCTCAAGCCCCAAGGCCTGACACTATTACTGAGGCTGAAAAGTCATGACTGCCCTCCGTAAAGTCCAACAAGCAGCTGAAATAGTCAGATGAAGATATTTACACTTAACCAATGGACAGAAGGTGTTGACCCCTGTGGTTGAATTAGGGAAAGACTAAAAGAAGCTGAGGAAGAGGGCAACCCTGTAGGAGGACCAGCAGTCTCAATTAACCTAGACCCCTGAGATCTCTCGAACACTGGACCACCAAACAGGCAGCACACACCAGCTGATATGAGGCCCCTAACCCATATACAGCAGAGGACTGCTGGATCTGGGTTCAATCAGAGAAGATGCACTTAACCCTCAAGAGACTGGAGGCCCCAGGGAGTTTGGAGGTCTGGTGTGGTGGGGGTAGAGGGTGTGGTGGGAGTGGAGGGCGGGGTGGTGGGGACATCAACTTGGAGACAGGAGGTGGGGGGAAAGGGGGGAGGGGGAGGTATGAGATGTGGAACAGTCAGAGCGTGGACCAGGAAGGAGATAAAGTCTGGTCTGTAAAAAAAAAAAAATTAAAACCAAGCCCTTGCTGAGTAGAAAAGCTAGCTCTTCTTCAGGGCACATTAGTTCCTGTGTGCGTCCCTCAAGCAGATAAGGATTGGAAAGCAAGCTACAGAGAGCCAGGTGGTCTGTAGAAAAGGCAAAGTCCAATTCAGGTCCACAGGGGTGGGGGCTGCTAGACAGAGCTGAAAGGGCAGAGCCAACTGCTATAGACACACTCTGGCCTGAGGAGCCTGCAGATTCACAGAAGGGCAGAAGAAACACTTCCCTAGAGCTGCAGTAGGTCTGAAAAGCCCCAAACTTCCAAACTAGTAATGTATCAGTTTCAAAACAGTAAAAGAGAAACAAATATTTAGTCTGAAAATAATAAAATAAAGTTCCCAAAGAGAGAATTCAATATTAGAAAGAATTCTCCAGAAGACTTTAGAAGAACTTAAATAGAGAAAAAGATACTAAGTTTAGAAACTGTTGAGAGAAATAAATACATATAAAAGATAAAGTCTCTGAAGAGAAGGAAGAAATAGAAATGTTTTAAAAGGTGCGTAGATGCTAAATAATAAAAAAAAACAAGAACATAATCATAGAAATACTGAGTTTAAATATAAAAAAATAAAGTTTCTGAAGAAAAGAGAGAGCAAAAGAAATAAAATAAAATCTCTAAAGAAAAGAGAGAGAAAGAGAAATAAAATAAAAATCTTTGTGGAGAGAGGTAGAGAGATTAAAAAAATAAATGTTTGTGTTAAAAAATGGAAAACATTGCAGAAGAGGGCATTTGGACCTCGGTTAATTTTTTTTGACTGTGAACATAAAACTAAATATATGTTCAGTAATGATTATATATATAATCTTTTTTAAAAAATCAGAATAAAACAGACTTAGATAAGGAGGGTATAGAATGATGGACTATTAGCATAGAGGTCATAGAACAGAGAGTAGAAGATTCTTTAAATCAGAGTAAAGATCTTCAGAGGAATCCAATCTGGAACCTACAATGACAGTTAAAGGTAGCTCCAAATTAAAAAAAAATCCACAAAAGCTTGAGAAATGAGAAGGGCGAACCACAGAAACGTAATATACAGAGTTAAGAGTACAAACTGTGTTTGAAGGCACATTAGAATAATGCCATATAATAGCTGATGTGTTTTATTTTGTAGGCTTTCAAAATTTAAAATATACACATGTACTGATCCATCATTTGATTGCTACATACTCAAGATTCCAATGTGGTTTTGCCTTGAGCTCTAAAATGGCTGATTCTGAGATTGCAGATTTATTAGAGATGATGATTCTCTTGGAAATACCTTTACAGATTGAAGCTGACAACGTTTCAGCATATGTATCCATTAGAATATAACAATATTTTAGACATTATGACATAAAACATGTTATTGGGATATCTCATAATCCTACAGGACAAGCAACTGTAGAGAGATCTAACAGGACTTTAAAGGAGATGCTCAGAGAACAGAACGGGGATATGGGATCTCCCAAAAAAAAGGTTAAATAATGCTCTGCTGACTTTACATTTTTCAAATGTCAATGAATAGCACAGCTGTTGAAAAGCCCTAGCTCTTAGAAAGGACTACTAAATTAGATCAGCACGAATATGTGTTAACTCAGGTTACGTTGGGCAAGAAAGAGGTTTTGTCTTTCTTTCAACAGGAAAAGAACTGTTATGAATCCCATCAAAATTAATAAAAATTAGATTTGACAAGGGAAGACCTCCTGAAGATAGGCTGCATCCACAAAGGAAGAAACCAAGAACAAAACAGGTAACCTGAATGCTGATCCCTTGGCGGGGGAACAGCTCAGAGACATGAAAGTGTCTCTGCACAGGCAATGAATCTTGTTGGCTATAGAGATCTCGAGACTTATCATGCCATCCTTTCAAATGGCGTGGATAGAAATTTATATTATAGTTTGGATATACTGTTCAAACAGATTTAAAAGTTTGTTATTTTAAAGATTTTCTCTGTTCTTTACTTATCAACATTTTGTAAGTTATGAGAAGGGGAGAGAAAAATAAGCCACAGGTAGAAATATTGATGTTGAAATGGAGGAGACAAGAGGAGAACATGCCAATTGGAAGTGTCAATAAATAGAAAATAGAAATAAAGAATAGTCAAGAAGACAATATATGCAGGATGCCTGAGACAGTCTCGGCTGAGGGAGGAGAAAAGGAAACTAGAAAGGAAATTTGGATGATCATATTAGATTGATTTGTAGTTTCTGTGATTATGTCGGTCTAGATTTTTAATTGCAAAACAGAGGAACAAAGTCCTGTATTGCCTGAGAGAAGACAAAAATTAGAATTCATTTTTTATCTCATAGAGAGGGAAAATACATTGGTAAAGTAAGATGAGTAAAGACTATGGAGAAAATTTATTTTATAATAAACTGTTTTTACTCTGCCGATTCCATAAGCATTTATGTAGTAGAGACAATGTTAACCTAGCAGTGTGACCAGGAACAGGTGATGTGATGCTTAATGTGCTGACAATTCCCCACAGTTGAAATAAATTAGGCCAATATCTAGTTAAGAAAGATTCAAACGTAATTATGTGATAACAGAATTTTTATTTTTTGGAAGCATGGGACAGTATGTAGCCTAGATCAGCTTTGAAGTTGAAGTTTTCTGGCCTCACTTTCCGGAATGTTCAAAGGAATGTACCATGATTTCTGGGATATGATACATTTCTTTTTTCAAAAAGAAAATGATCATATGCCAAATACTAATATATCAAGAAGAGAAAAAAACCTCTCATTTTCGAATCAACTGTGTGATGTTATTAGTGTGATTATTACTGACAGCTCACTGGGTGTTGGGCATCACTGTGGTCAGTGTGTCTTGAACTGAAGTTTACATTTCACAAGATCATCTCTTTCTGTTTTCTATTCTGTGGAAAGCTGTACAAGGTGAAGCGCATCACTCCATCTTCTGGTCCATGGCAGACTTAGCTTTCTGATAATTCAGTCCAACCACCTCGTTTGACCTAACTGAGCCTGTTCAGAGTAGTCCCCAGGAGGCTATTTGAGGTTGTAAGCTTGTTTTCTTTTTCTGAGTCTGTAGTTTGGGATTGGAAAGCCAGATCTGCTGAGATTTATTTAGGTCCAAGTGAAAGCTTGGGGCAGCAATGAAAAAAACAAAAAACAAAAAACCCCCCCCAAAAACCCGAAACAAGTCATGGTTCTGATGAAATGACTACATCACTGAAACAAACACCACATCTGTTCTAGCTCAGAACCTTCAGCTTTGTGAGTCAGCCCATCTGCTCCATTGTTTAAAGTCCTTTGGGTCAGGTGTTTGGGTCCTAATGGACTATATTGTAAAGAAGCTCTGCTTCCATAGCTTGAAATTCTAAGACTCAAGTCTTGGTATTTATAGACATAAAAACTCAGTTGTCAAGTTTTCCACGGACTTTGATCCTAATATAGTTATATTTTTTAAAAAATGGGAACAGTAATACCAGAAAATATAAATATTAAATATATGTGCTTAAACAGTTCTCCATAATGATTCTCTGAAATACAACATAGTTTTGATATATAAATTCAAGTCAGTCAATTCCTAATCTGAAATTATAAGAAGTTTGATTATTTCTTCTAAACCACTGATGAACATTAATGAAATACATATCCAAATTCTAGGCACCCCTTAGGTTTAGAATAGGGGTACTTACTTCATGGGGGTGCCCAGGAGATGACACATCTACAGCCCAACTCCTACATACAAGGCTCAGGAGAGACTGAAGAAGAAGGGTTGGCAAGATTATAAGAACCAGTTCCAAATGGAAGTCTGTTGATAGAGTGTGTCTTCTCGATATGACCAGCAATCTACAACAATATGGCTGCCTCAATAAAATCTGAACAATTCCAAAACCAGTAGATATCACAATACGTATGGGAGAAATGTCACAAGATGAAGAGATACAGGCAATTAATGACTATTGAGAAACCAAATTAGCCTTTCCCAGAAATGAGCCCCTTAATTTGTTATCCAATACTAAGTGGTCTGTGGTAAAAAAAAAAAAAAAAAATATGTGTAAAAGCAACACAGAATGGAATCAGCATGTCATCTTTCTATATTTAATGACATATTTGTAGCAATAACATTCAAAGGAAAAGAGATCATGAATGAGAGAGAGAGAGAGAGAGAGAGAGAGAGAGAGAGAGAGAGAATGGAGGAATTGAAAGGAGAAATGAGATAATATAATGCTTTAATTAGGAATAACATTTTCAAAGAATACCCAAGGAGGCATAATGGAAATAGTTCATGGCAAATAGAATTCCCAGAAACCTTTGTATATTGACAAACAGCAACTGTGTGCCTATCAGATGAGTATACATATGTAAATAGCCTGGGCTTTAAAACAATATGTGGTCCTGGTCTGAGACCTTCTCAGTACTGGTTAGTAAACAGTCTCAGAAGTTACTTTTATTGCATGCATGCACTTTATAAGATGGTGAGAGCATAGGTTATTTGGTACATTTTGATAGTATTGACAAGACTATTCTGGTATGAATTAGACTTTTTATGAGAGCACTTACTGGTATCCACTTCAGTTACTACGATTGGTTTGGAGAACTGAATCCGGAATCCCCAGGGATAATCTCCGGTTCCTTTGAATAGTCTCACAGTTCGCTCACGAACTGCAAGGGAAGCAAAGAATGCATTGCTCTGAGCTGACATCCATACTGTATACTATTACAGTCCTGCACAAGTAGCATGTTTTGCTCTTTGACTTTTCTCTACCTCAAGGCACTTTGCTCAAAATAAAGAAAATTCTCCAAGACTGAATTCCAAATTGTGCCTCACAGATCACAATCTTCTCTGTTCAGAACTGTTTGGGGGTGATTATTCCCCAGAAATGAAGAAAGGTGTGATTCCAGATTGTGAACATCATTAGCACCTGGCTTTGAAGACTTCTAAAGAGTAAATAATAATAAAGCATAGTTGGAAACTTTCCTGAAAAGATTCTAAATGCTAGAACGATTCTGAGGAATTTGTGACAACGCTAGGCAATTGCAAGGTAAGAATAGGAGTTATTAAAAAGAATAGGGTAACCTAGCACCTTACCGTGGAGATTTAATAGGACGCCCTTTCATAAAAAGGAGGAAAACATTAGAATTTCAGGGTAATGTATTTTGCTCCTTCTTTTTAACCCAATGCATCTTTTACTTATGTAAATGTTATTTTTTATTTCTTAGATTATAATTAAATCTCCAGGTTAAAGTGCAAGGATGTTTCTTTATTGTAGATTGCGTTAGCTTTAAGTCCACATTCCAGAATACCCATGGGTAGACAAAATATGGTCAGAATTAAAAGCATGTAGAAAGTCAACGAAAATCTTGAGACTTGGAAGTGATGAATAACAAGGATCCCAAAGGTGGTGAGGCATGTGGAATTTCTTTGTAATCATTGCTGACAGATGGTCTTATATGAAGATACCCATAAAATTTGTAAAAATGTTATTATTCTAAATTTATGTTACTTTTCAGAGCTTGTAAGATGATTTGCTTAATTTTTCTCTTAATTTTTATTCAGATATTCTGGGATGAATAATTACATTTCGTATTAAGTTTCTTGTGAGACAGGAAATGTAGCAGAAGGCAAAGCTTTCTGTTCAGGTGCACTCAATTGTGACCTCCTGTTTGGTCGGATAAGGAAGACAAGCATCTGACATAAACAAGGAGACATTCTTCCTTATTCATGGGTTCATTGCGGTCAAAAGCAGGAGCTATCAATTTACAAATATCTGCTGTGTGCTGCTTTACTCCTAGGCACGTTTTTGTGTAATAGGATTGTACTAGAAAAGACAGAGAAGAGTCATATCCTCTTGAAGCTTAAGTGCTGGACACTTGTTACCAAACTGGTACCATTTGTGAGGGATGGAACTATACAGTGTCTTCATGTGGATTCTTGAAGAGATCTTTGCTTTTGTAAAATGTCTGAGGAAAGCATGTTGTTCTTCTCTTGTTCCCAGGAAAAGCATAATAATACTGCCGAGAAGGTATTCTGTGTATCCCAGCTGTAGAGTTCTGTTCTCTTTAGTCTTCAGTGCCTCTGGGAAAGTTTGTTTCTCATTAAAAGAATTCTCTCTTGGCACATGTGATTGGATAATGTCTTATTGAATCTCCTAATTTAAGAGGCAGAACTGGACAATTCAAGGACTTAGGAATTAATATTTCAACACTCTGAGATAGGCTGGTAGCTAATCAGGAAAAAATGAAATGCAGAAATCCATTTCTGAGTGCTGTAACAATGATTTTCTAACATCGCTACATTTCAAGGTTTCTTGTTCCCTCTAGGTTACTCTCTTGATACCATCTTCTGCTTTTGACAAATTGAGTTACCCAACAAACACTTTCTTAATGAGAGATTTTTCTATGTTGATTCAAATCAAATCATATTTGTTTTTTTATTATTCCATGAAACTATTAAATAGCTATTGCTTTCAAGGTCATGTTTCTGTGGTTTTGGTTTCTCAGTCAAGCAATTTGAATGTCACCAACATGTATGGAAGAATAAACATTTCAATAAAGTCTTGAAACGGTGAGCTCAACTGTAGAACTCTCCTGTGGGAGGGGACAATCAACATGTCTGTAACCGTGTTCCTTTCCCATTCTCAAGACGATTTTCTCATAATTTAAGATTTGTAGCCCGCTTTCCCATGGCTCTGTCTACTGAATAATCTATAAGTGCCACACAGCTGCTGACAAGCCACAAATGAATGTCATTGTTGTTTCACAGACTGCGGGTGGATCGTCAAGTAATTTATCCCTCTAGACAGCACTTCCTTTGCATCATATTGTTGGTTGTAAAAATCCAAATGAAGGGCAAATATTTCCATAGATATAACAAAACTCTCACACCGAAATACCCTACATCCTTAAGGCATCTGCAGCAATGCAGCGTTGCTGGGGGAGATACCTTTGCTTATTTTCTAGCTCAGAACTTTTTAGAAAATTAAAGATTGGGTTTTGTTTTATAAGTATTAAATTTATTTTTCAGAAAATACATTGTAACACATGTAAGTTAGCATTATGGTATCTTTAAAATATTAGGTTATTAAAATATTTTTTTGTAAAAATTGTTCATTTGCCTGCTGCCCACTTTCCTAATGTCTATGTCCTCTTGTTACTGTCCAGACCCTAACTCCAGTCCTCTGGAAGAGATGCACTATACTGAGTTGTTTCACTGGCTCCACCCCTGCTTCCACTTCCTGTGTGCAGGATTTCAGGTGTCTACTACTATGCCCAACTTATGATAGTTTATGCTCCAAATCTGGGGTTTCTATTCTGAAGGAATAGTTATTTTTATTTTCTTGAGAATTTTATATGAGCCTATATTTACACAATTTACCTGCTTTCTCTTTTTCATCCAACTTTTCCCCATTCCCCTGACTCCCTCTCAAATTCATGGCCTCTTATTCTTTAACATATGTACACATACAAATTTATAAATGAAACCTGCTGGATTAATTCATTTAATGCTGTTTATGTGCATATGTGTTTAGGCCTAACTTATTTGGACCTGTATTACCTATTAGGAGGTTTGTCCCTGTAGAAGGCTGATTCTTCCTCTCTCAGCATCTATTCATTGCCTGTAGATCTTCACCGAGGTGTGGGGGCCCTGTGAGATTTTCCCATCCACATTGATATATTAATCCCCAGTATCATATTTCAAGGAATAGGTCTTAAAGTAATAAGAAATTATTTTAGTGATTTCAGATTCTTTAATTCATGCCAACTACCCATATTCTTTAGTGTCTAGGGGTCTACTTCAGAGTTTGCTAAGACATTTGTGCCTTGCTGTAATACTAAATACTTACCAGCTACTGGCCTTGGCTTTTTACTAAGACACCTGGGGCTGTCCTCAGGATTTCCATCATCGCCTCGAAAAACCCAAGCTGTCGAATGGAAATTCTCTGTGTAGAATCCTTTTTCTTCAATATCAACTCGAAAGCCAAAATCCACAGAATGAGCATCATCTGAGGTGACTGAGGGACAAAAATGGTGAGAAATTAAGGTGTATACTGACAGGAAAGAAGAGCCAGTGCTCCGGTGGTCACGGTGAGAAATCACCCAGATATACAGAGGTGAGATCCCTAGGAATGAAGAGCATTATCCGGGAATAGAAAGAAGTATCTAAGTTGGCTGTGAATTTTTCTTGGAAATAACTTACATATTCTTAAAATATCATAATCAATACAAATACTCCTCAGGCCTGTAGAGAGGGCTCAACAGTTAGGAGTGCTTACTACTCACCCAAGGATCCAAGTTCAGTTCTAAGCACCTACACCAGTGGCTCAAAAGTGTTTGTAACTTTAGCTCCTGGGGATCTGCCACCATCTGTTGACTTCAGTCACTGCACTAATATGCATACAAGCATACCAACAAACACCACACACTCACACACACACACACACTCACACGGACACACATACATACACACACACACTCACATGCACACACACTCACATGTACACACACACACACACACACACTCATATGCACACCACACCACACAAATAAAACAAATCTTCAAAAAAGAAAAGCATATCAAAATACAAAATATTGTTTCAGGGTCTAGGCCATGGGAGTCTGTGCACTGGACACATTACTGCAAATACTTCAGTTAAAGATAAATGTCTGCTTTTGAAAAACAATATATTACTATTTAGAGGTCAAGTTGAAGCCAGGATAGACTAGGAATTAGCTTTGAGAATCCATTTTAAAACATCAAATTCAAGGAAAAGGATTATCAGATACAAAATCGTGTTGCTCTCTTTGTGCTTAAAGAAGGCCCTGAAAGTGTATTTCTAGAAATCTCACCATGGGCTTATAAAACGGGGAGTGCACAGGAAGAGCTGTGTGAAGTTTCATCTGTTAGTTCTTCCCTGTGCAGAGGAGTGTTGGGGCTTACAGAACACAACTCGTTCTGTTCTGCAAAACAGCGAAGCATGGGCTGACCTCCCAATGTCCCGATCTCTTGTCTCATTTCCCTCATCCTGGGATTGTAGGTATGTTCTTCAGCAATGCTTCTTAAAGTACAATAGAGCATCTTACCTTCCTCTCTCTTTCTCCTTATACACTGCAATGGTTCGTATGCCTTTCTCAGGGAGTCTTTGGGAAAAATCTGTTATTTCCATCCTTACCTGACCTAGCAAGGCAGAGTTCTACTGTAGGTCAATTATAGAAAGCACTCTAGTCCCTCCACCCAGCCCCACCAAAGCTCGCTCAGTTTTCTCTGGAGATTCATTCTTAATGGTTCTTGTCCATTTCCACTTAGGCTTTCTTAGTACCAGACTGCAGAAAATAATTATTAGTCATTGTCCTGACACATAGACAAATGAACAATAGATTTCCAACTTCCATGTTTGCTTAAATTATGTGAGACTGCAATAGATATTTGATGGCTTGGGTGGTTTCAGGCACATTCATTCACTCACCAAATTGATTTGAAATAAATGCTCTTCTCCTATAAGGCAGGCATGATTAATTTTATGAACATTGTGGACACAACGACGGGTAAGACATTGTGGAGCAGTGCGAGAGTTCAGAGGGAGAGGTTGGAGCAGCTAGCTGTAAAGAGAAATGTATATCCATAATCCATTCAGAGAGTCAAGTGGGGAAGAGGAGGAGGTACACAGGAAGGAGTGAAGCATTCCTATTATAAAAATTATAAAACGACAAACTTAACACTTTTGGAGTGTCAGCCTAACACCAAAAGTATGAGAATACCACATCTGCTTGGTTTGAGAAGTCACTGAAGGAATATAGGTGTAGTACAAATAATGTATAAAATCATGTGCAAGTTATATATATATATATATATATATCCTAAAAGAAATTTGCATTTATACAGATGCTATCCCAAGATACCACGTAATGTCTATACAATAAAGTTCCCCAAATCTGAAATCTACAGTCCTCAATATTCTGCTGCTACTTCCATATGTCACGCTAATTGAGTAGATATACTATGTTATGTTTGGATGAAAAAGGAGATAACATATGACAGTAATATACAGTTATAAATCTGGAATATAAATGATATGAGCTTTATGGGACATGGTGCTTATTAGACTAAAATTATAAAAGTTTAGGGCAGAATAATATAAATATTATAAATCAGAATATGATATCTGCTTCCACATAGCATATTTCAAAACACTTTAAAATTTAAAAAAAAAAAGTTTCACTTTTTAGGTAAGTCTGTGTGTGACATTCTATTGGGATAGGAAAAGTAAACCAAAATAACACAATAATTTATTAATGTGTCTTTTTGAGCTTTGAGGCTAAATAAATGCTTTAGTTGTTGTTGTCGTTAGCTATAATAGGAACTTTCTAAAGTTTTAGATTTGTTTACCATATTCTGTACTTTAAAAATTAAAAATTCAGTTATTTTAAAACTGTTGATGTAGCTCACACAGATTTCTGGGACAATTGGTTTATCTTATTATACTTTCCGTTCGACAGTAAATGCCTGTATTGGATGTGCAGTCATCCCTTGTCACGTGAGGGTCTGAGGGCAGGTCTTTATATGGATCATTGTTTTTATCAATATGTATGAGGCTGTTCAAGCAGCTCACTTATTTACAAACAGATGTGATTCTGTGGATGAGTAGCTCTATATCCATTCAGTTAGCAGAACAGAGCTAATGAGCACACTCTTACATAAGCTGCGACATAAAATTTGTGTTAAAACCCAATGAAGCAGCAAGCCACACACCTGCTGGAAATTTATAGCTGCTAGAGGTCTCAACATCTGCTCCAGGTTGAACTTTGATCTAAGCAGGCGAGTCCAAATAACTCTTTGTCAGAGAAAGTTTGTTACCAAATTAGGTTTGCTATATTAAACACTTAATAAATGAGCATTTCAAACGTGAGCTCTTAAGTGTATTGATTATTGAAATTGCATTTTAACTCAAAATATAAAGGCATGCTCTTTTACTTTTCATTTTTAGTTTTGGACTCATTAGTAATAATAATAATAATAATAACAATAAATTTTGTTTTTAAAAAGAGCTATAATATGCACAGGTTAGCTCTCAGCACCTTAGGTATCTTTATACTTCTTTTGTTCTATTGTATCATTTGAAGAAAATGAAGAGGTGGTATGCACAAAAAAAATCCCCAAACACCAAAAACCAAAAAACAAGGTCCCAAAAGTCCAGGATTGTATTTGAGTTCAACAGATTCAGTAACTGCTGTTTTGTGTCGGAACATGGATGCCAGTTAGACTGTCTGAAGTTGAACCGCAGCTCTAAGACTAATTACATATAGCTGAACGACTTGGATCATGTCATTTGTCCTCTGCAGGAGGCTCTGATTAGCAAAATGAGGTTGGGAGTATGGTAACATAACTCGTAATTCTACTGGGAATCACATCAACATGAAAATGCCTCGTGAGTGGCTTAGAATAGGAACGACCTGACATCAAGTAGGGTCATCACAATCCTTATGTCTTACAATGTAAAACTTTTAAATAGGTATGATTTTAGTTTATTTTAGATAGACATGTATTTTATTTTATGTGTATGAGTGTTTTCCATGCATGTATGTTTATACACCATGGGCATGTCTGGTACCCACAGAGGTCAGAAGAGGGTAGTGGGTCCCAGGGGAATTTCAGATGGTTGTGAAACATCTTGTGGGTCCTGCGATCCCATCTTGTGGATACCTTGAGATAGCTCCTATCCTCTCAGCTGCCCTTCAGTCTGCTTACCTGTTATTAGGGTTAGTTCTCTTGTTTCCTTCCTCCAGCTGTCTCTCCCTCCTTCCCTCCCTCCTCTCTCTCCTCTCTTCTCTTTCTCTCTCTACACACATATAGTCCCTCCTTTCTTCTTTCTTTCTTTCTCAGTGGCAGCTAATATTTACAAAGTACAGTTCCATAATACTTTTGTTAGCCAAATGAAGTATGGGTGATACTAAGAGCTATACCCTCATGATTAACCCCAAATTCCTGCTACATCTGTTTGTGATCCAGGGGCCATTTATGATTATAAAAATCAAAGCCCCATTTTTCAGTCCCTTCCCACTGCCATTACTGGTCTTCAAGTTATTTACCTAGTATACCTTAGTCAGCATTCCCCACAGTCAGATGGATTGATCAACTGTGTCAACACACATAAACATGTCACTCTTAATGTCTTTTCCAGTTATTACGTAGGAAGTCAGAGATGAGTGAGATTAACAGAAGGAAATGCCAGAGGTAATGATGCTCAATAAAGCCTCCAGGTTTTAAGTCATATATTAGTAGTATTTCCTGACTCTATAAATGAGAAAAAAATTCAAACTATACATTAAACAATACTAGCCCAAGCAGCTCTGAGTGAATTACAGGTTGCACTGGAAAGTTTCTCAAGAAATGTAACATGCCTTCACTGTCTGTGTGGCTTGGAAAAGTTGAAAGAGAAGTGGCAGCCATTTGTTCTTGTGTCTAACATGAACCAAATTGTTAGGATAAGTTTTCATTCAAAACAAAATGTACCTCAAAGAGAACACGATCATTTGTTTAATTAAAAGTATGCTTGGCATCACATTTGAATTTACATTAGTATTACTGCTGAACTTATGTTATTTCAAGTGGACTATTGGTAAATGTTTTAAATAACTCTCCAAATGGAAAAAAAATAATCCCTGAGTTTGCTGTGCTTGACAGTTTTCCTTGTATAAATATTCCCACCACGGCCAGTATCAAGCTAACAGATGTGCTGTCGCTGAGCTACGGTGTAGAGAACTTTCACGGCTGGCTTTGTGAGCAGCTATGAGCTGGCCCCAGCAGACACGTGACTGTTTCTTATTTTAAAAAGCACCAAGTGGACATGAATGTCTAAGACCAGTGGTAGGGAAGGATTTGCCATATAGTGAATGAAATAGACCCTTATTAGGAGTCCACGTCACTGAAGAACCCAATGGGTGAGGAAGAACCAGACCCAAATCTATGACCTTTGACGGCCGGCAAAGTTCCTGTTAGGCTCGTATGGTAGATGGTATTGCATAGATGGTTGGTTACCAAGAAGTGTTATGTATTATATAAAGCAAGAAGAAAGAACTTTGAATATTTTCACTGTAAAGAATTCATAATTCTTGAGGAGATAGATAAATTCAACTTGAACAGAGCATAGGGAGAGACAACTGGAATAGGTGGGCATTAGAGGTCAATACTGAAACCTAGGGTAGTGGAAATGTCCTGGAACCTACGTGGTTGACTTTAGTAAGAGTTTCTAGTAACTGAGGGTATGAAGCCCAAACTGTCCATCTTCTGTAACCAGGCTAGGCTCCCAGGGGTAGCACTGGGACACCAACCCACCCACAAAATCTATGACCCATAACCTGTTCTGCCTGCAAAATACACTGGGGCAATGGTGCTTCAGCACTTGTAGGAGGGGCCAACCAATGACTATCTAACTTGCAGCCCAAGCCACAACAAGGAGCTCATGCCTCACACTGCCTGGATGACCAGAATCCAGAAGCTGGATAGCTCTGAGACTTAGGATAGAACCAAAAAGGACTTTAAAAAAAAATCAATGAAATAATTCCTAACGATCTTCTGCTATACTTGAAATATCAGTGCATACTACAATCATCATTGGAGAGGTTTCCTTCAGAAGCTGATGGGATTAGATATAGAGAGCACATTCAAAACATTAGGCAGAGCGTAGAAAATCCCACAGAAAAGGGTGAGGGAGGATTGTAGGAGCCAGAGGAGTAGAGGACAGCAGGAGAGCATGGCTCATAGAATCAATCATACAGAGCTCATGGGGGCTCAACAGAGACTGAAGAGGTAACCATGGAGCTTACATGGGTCTGTGCTAGGCTCTCTGCTTGCATGCTATGCTTGTTTAACTTGGTTTTTTTGTTAGACATCTGACAATGGGAATAGGGGTGTCTCTGACTCTTTTTTCCTTCTACTGGGTTGCCTCATCCAGTCTTGATATGAGAGTTTATGCCTAGTCTTATTGCATCTTGTTACGCTGTGTTCATGGATATTCCTGGAAAGCCTGCTCTTTTCTGAAGAGAAATGAAGGAGCAGTGGATCTGGGGGAGGGGCAGGGGCGCTGAAAGAAGGGGAGGAAGGGAGACTGCCATCGGGATATATTGTTTAAGAGAAGAGTAAATTAAAAATGCATCACCATATATATTGAAACATCACCCAGAATTTATAAAGTTGTATACCTTTTATGTCTACTTTAGATTACATTTAGTTGAAACATTTCTCATGTCCTATAGATACTTTACTATATGTAAGTTACTACATGTAAATTTTGTCTCTTCTTTTTACAATTATAAGAAAATTGTTCATCCCTTAGCTTCTTTGTTTTTAGTTTATAAGATGGATAAATTTTGGTTACTGTCTTGGTGGACCGATGGAAAACTTGATATTTTACAAAGGTTGCAGCTACAAACTGCAGATGAATGTTTCTGATACATGCATTCACATGTACACACACACACACATACATACACATACACACACACACACACACACACACACACAGAAACACAATTTATTTCAAGGCCCAAAAGAAACCTCAGAAAGAAGAAAAGAGCAATAAATAAACTTTTTTAAATAAGGGAAGCATTTCTGTAAAGGGATGCTTCTGATGGCTGCAAGAAAACACATGTGACTCTGAATTTCACAGATAAATAATGGGCAAACATTTATTCTGATTGAGGCGTCCCAGACCTAGAGAGACACAGAGCATGTATACACTTATATGTGGCTATTAGCTGTTAAGTCAATGATAACAAAACTACAATCCATAGAGCCACAAAGGTTAGGTTTAGAGTCAGGGCCTATGGGGTACAGATAGATCTTGTTAAGAAAGAGAAATAGAATAGATAGGTATGGATGCTGTGGGGTGGAGTAATGGGAATCAAATAGGGAAAAGGAAGAGAGAAGTGGATGAAGGGGAAAATTTAGGGAGAGATAACTAAAAATATATACATATATGAAAGCAATCTAAAGAAAGGTGCAAAATTATGGGCGTAACGGAGCTCCAACTGGACGCCTCTTGTCACCGAATGATGTGTCCTGTACCAGAAATGGGTTACATCTAACTGAGTTGTCGGCAATAGGGGCCGTATGGAAATACCCAAACAATCTAGACTGTTGTCAAGACTAGACTGTTATTCTCCCCAAACTAACAGAAGGCCTCGTGGCTGAAGACAGTACCTGCACAAATCGCTGAACCTGGAGAAGTTGAGACGGTGACTATGTGTTACTTTTGGGTTCTAGTATCTTTGGTACAGGAACATACCTTTCTTATTATCAAAAGAGAGACATAAACACTGAGGCAGCCATAATCTATTGTGATCTATTGTGCTGTCTTGCCTGAGAGATATGCTAGGACTATGATGGCACAAAGCTTGTAAGAGTAACCAACCAATCTCTGATTTGATTAAGGCTCACTCCATGAAAAGGAACCCATGCCTGATGCTACTTGACAGACCTAGATCCTGAGACCAGATATCCCATGAACCTGAGGTAAAACCACAGACAGAGAGAGAGAGAGAGAGAGAGAGAGAAAAGAAGAAGAAGAAGAAGAAGAAGAAGAAGAAGAAGAAGAAGAAGAAGAAGAAGAAGAAGAA
>JADRCH010000215.1:985774-1006111 GCA_019843965.1 Rhynchomys soricoides | reverse complement strand
AAGAAGAAGAAGAAGAAGAAGAAGAAGAAGAAGAAGAAGAAGAAGAACAACAACAACAACAACAACAACAACAACAACAACAGCAATTTCAAAACTGTAGCAATAAAATGATTCCTAATGACATTCTGCAATACTCATAGATCGGTGCCTTGCTCAGTCATCATCAAAGAAGCTTCTGCAGAAAATGGGATGGCAACAAATATAGAGAGCCACAGACAGAGAATACAAGATGTATTTGGAACACGTAGTTCTGAATGGAATTTCTCTATCAATCCCTATCCTCAGTGCATGGGAAACCCTGTGGAAGAAAGGGCAGAAAAGGTATGAGAGCCAGAAGGGATGGAGGACATTAAGAAAACAAGCCTATAATAATAAATAATCAACACAATCTAAGCTCATATGAACTCATGGAGACCGAAGCAGATTGCACAGGGGTTGCAGGGTCTGCACCAGCTACTTTGGGTATGTGATGGCTTCCAGTTTAGTGTCTTTATAGGATTCTTGACTGTGCCCATGAGTGAGTGTCTGATTTTTTCTTTGGTTTGTCATGTCCAACTTTGATGTGTTCACTTTGTTTTATCATGTTATATTATATCATATTTTATTAATATGTCTTAAGAGTCTGTTTTCTTTCTAATGAGAGATAAAAGAGAATTGATGTGGATGGGAGGGGTGGTGGGGAAGAACTGGGAGGAGTAGAGGGAGGGAAAAGAAGTAAAGAAAAGAAAAGAAAAGAATATTTCTTATCTGGCTTGAAAAATCCTCCCTCCAAAATCTAAAATCTGCCTAAGAAAACCCCCAGCACCAGGCATGGTGAAGCCTTCCTTTGAGTTGTTGGGTAGATTTGTCTAAGAGATTCTCAAAATATTAGAGACTATTGTTACTACCCTTGGTTGGCTCCTAGATGTGGCAGGTAAGACCATAGTCCTGAAGATACTATGGGTACAGACACAAGTCCCAGAACTGGAACTGACTTGAATGCCTCCTCCATGACAATGGTATCAGAAAGCACAATCCAAGGTTCCAAAGGAGGAATGCAACCAATACTCTTGTCCAGATATGATGCCTATGAATCATAACAATGACCTGCATGGTACAATAATTAAAGGGCTCAGTAGTGGCACATATACTTTGGTGGTAACCAGCAAATCTCTTAACACACTCTCAACAGGAAGGAAACTATGCCTGGTACTGGAAACCTTTCCAATTACATGGAGGTAGTGAAGTCGTAGAAGTTGGAAGACAATGTACAATCATGACTTTGCTCAACCAGAATAATCTCAACTATGTTATAAATATTTGTCTTTATATTCACAGATAAGAGTAGTTTTTACTCTTCATCAAGGAAACTTCTCTTTGCAGCAGAGATTTCTTTGCAGAAAATCACAATCAGTCAAAATGTAGAATTGTGGAGCCATATTCCAGTGGACACATTTACCAATCATTCTTGCACCTAAAAATGATCAAGGAACACTGCAGAAGAGAGGGAGGAAGATTGTAAGAGTCAGAAAATCAGGAAGTTAGCTGTGAAATTGTGTTTTCTAGAAATGTCAAAGTCTATACACATAAAGTCACGCCAATGTGACTTCCTAAACATGAGTAGAGCAAGAACAACAGCAGACATGCTATAGTGGATAAAGGAGAGCCTAGGAGGCCTCAACTGGTCACAAAGAACTATGGGCAACTGAGGAATGCTGAGTGGCAGAAATCGTCCTCCTCCAGGGAAGAACACACCAGCTGGTTGGTCCATCACAAATGGCCAGTCCCGAAAACATGCATACAAAGAACATCACACAGACTGAGAAAGTTGTACTGAGGAATGTAAATGTATAGACATATGCATATGTTTATGTAATAACAATCTATGAAAAAAGAGGCCATGAATTTGAACGAGATCAAGTAGGAATATATCAGTGGGTCTGGAGGAAGGAAAAGTAAAAGGAGAAATGATGTGATTATATATAATCCCTAATAATAAGAGGAGTTATCAAAAAGAAATATGTCAACATAACCAAATGAACCAAAACAACCTATCAATTCTTCAAGAGAATCCAATAGGATAAAATATGTTCCTTTCTATTCTTTTTATTTTAAAACTCTTATACCAGTATTCCTGTTACTTCTAAACTGTTAAAGCTTAACTCTTACACATTTGAACCAAGATCTCATATTGAAAAATCTTAAACCAAATTTTAAATTCCAATACATTTCAACATTGTTCCTCTACTGAAGAACACATAAAAGCTATGTGTGAGGGAGGGGTGCTCCTTATTCTTGTATAACAATGCAGGGCAGTCTTCTTATTCATAAATTGTTTGCAACAGCATCAGATAGCAAAGTGGTGGTATACTCTGGGATTATGGTGTCAAAAAGATGGTGCCCTCTAATGGGTGACATGCAGATAATTAAGAAGATGACTATTTACAAAGTTTGGACAGGCCTTAAAGAAACAAAGCACGATAGATTTGAATTGAGAATACTGTATGACAAGAGGGAGAAGGAAATATCAGTTCCAAGAACTTAACATCATAGAATGCAGTGTGGTGTGGGTCACCGTATAGGACAGTGCCTTTAGAGACACAGCCAGCCCTTGTCCTCCCACACAGAAAGACCAGGAGCAATATTGTTCGGACCTCATTGCCATCAGCAGTCTCCTGATATTACGACCAACCAAACCTAATAAAAAGCCAGAACACCCCTTGACATAGGCCAAAGAGGAGAAACTCTTGTGCTAGCCAAATAGTGAAGGGTAGGAAAGGCATCCAGTGGGACAAATGAAAGGTGTTTTCAGAGATGATTTCACAAGAATGGAATAAGTACAGACAACAGCTGCCCATTTTGATAGATTTTAAATTGTTTTTATTAATAAATAAGAATGTACTTAGACCCTAATTTCGGCAGGGTTTATATTAGAACACTGGCATGCTCAATTACATATTTGTAGAGGCAGGTTTAGCATCCAGACTTTATGTGTGGTAAAAGGATGAGGTGTTTCAAAGTCCACATAAATATTAGGGAGAATAGTTGTTCCTATCTCCCCCGAGTCCTCTCTCTCTCTCTCTCTCTCTCTCTCTCTCTCTCTCTCTCTGTGTGTGTGTGTGTGAGATGTGGTATGTTGTAAGAGGGTAGATGAATTTTTGAACAAGACAAGAATTCACATTATGCCATGACCTAGACAGCATCTGAAACCTAGATATCATCTGTAAACATGGTATGAAAACATACCATAGCATATAATGTATAGATAATGTTTTGATACAGAACTATATGTACATCACTGAGAATGTAGAAAGAGTGAAAAGCCAGGAACTAGAGAGACTCAAGGTGTAAACAAATCAGTGATAAATTGGGGTACCACCAGAAACTGTAAGGTAATTTCATGCTCATACTGCCTGCACTTTTAGACCCACCATGAATCAAGCAGCAGTGCTATCTACCCCTAATGTGGACACAGAAAATGCTAGAGTCTGAGGACAAGAGATGCTGACTGAGACTTGAAATCTCCTGGGCCAGAGCTAAATCAGTCACTGCAATGGAAGAATCAGTATAGTGAATAAATCATGTTATAAGTAATTGGTACCAAAAAGATGAGGAAGAGCTCTGCAACATACTAAGTATTAATAACACATTTTAAAGACATATGCAAGATTGCATAATATAAATAAAACTATTGATAAAGATGAAACAGAAGATAGAAGAAAATGAACATTAGAGCAAATTAGTGAAGCGATAGGATCAGAGCTTCGGGAGTCTAATGAAAGATGTGCATTCTAAGGTAGGTGTTTCAAGTGTATACGAGCAACAAGGGAGAATAGAAACATCTAATACTGCAGTACATGTGGAATATAAATGATATGATCCCAGTTGTACTCCTTGCTGCCCACACAAGAAAAGACTTGGAAGAATTAGGCACAGACCAAAGGTTAAGAATAAAAACTTTCAGAATGAAATAAAATATTTAAATTTTATTCTTCATGATCACATGAATATATGAAGTTTTGTTCTGATAATAGTACAGTATTTGATATTTTTATGTTTTGTACAACTATTCCCCACATATGTGGCTTCCTTCAAGCCCTAGTGTTTTGTCAGGCTTCTGTTTTATTACGGCAAAGAAATGACACCATTGCCTATGATGATGCTAGTGTCACCCATCAGCTTGTCTACAGGACACAGCCCACTATTCTCATTACTGTCTTTTCACAAAGACATTTTCTGTAGCATGGTAATGCACTTTTCTTTGTTTTATTCCTTTTAAAAAATCAATCAGAGTACACAGAGGTCATGGTATGAGTGTTTTCTCAAAAGCACTTTGCTTTTGTAGATAATTTTCAAATATCACATGCCTACTAGTTGGGCTAGTCTCCTTTAACATCAACTGCTGCAATTTCGGATCCATATTAGTTTTAGTATCTACAAAATGTGCTAACTCCCTACCCCATTCCCCAGTGCATTATTCCATGTTTTACTTTAGTCAGTTTTCATCAGTGGTCACTTATCTTCCATTCTTAGAGGCCATTGTTTGTGAAGCTGAGGTCCAATATTGGTAACACACTCTGTATAGCCTGAAGAAACTATGTCACAAAAGCACAGATAGTTTTAAGACTTCATTTCAGAAATGTTAAAATGAGAAAAAATTTCACTTATAATCAACTATATTGACCTTATTCTTTTATATCATACATATTTTATATACAAATGTAGTTTTTTTAAAGGGAGAGTGCAAATGTAACTCAATAAACAATCTGTAGTTAGCTATTTTAGTGTCTAAGGAGAAAGGAAGACAGCATTATGCTGCAGGTGTGTTTTCTCAAGGTCATTTCCCAAGCAGTAGTTCCTTAAATGGATAATGAAGAGTTGATTGTTTTAAAAAGCATCTTTGAACTAACAAGGAAACAGAGAATGGTGGAGGACTATCACCAGGCTCAGGGACGGCATGAAAGACAAATGGCTCTAATCTACTGCAGCTTTTAAAATTGACCATTTCTTTGTATAACCTTTTTATTCTATTAAAAGCTACTGAAACTCTAATAAAATAAAATAAAATAAAAAGCATCTTTCTAAAAACAAACAAACAAGAAACCCCCATATGACCACCATGTCACCTTGTTCAAAGAATAGAATCTACATCTCAGAGATGAAGCCAGAAGGAATTTAATTAAGACAAGGAGCAACTGTCTTTGTTGTTGCTTAGGAACACAGGTTTCTACTCACCTGAGCTTTCAGTGAAGTTGCTGATGACAGAACTGCCCCCAGCTGAGCTGCATCTCTTGCCATCTTTGAACTGCTGCCTCCGCCTAGCCCACTGGTCTATTGCTTCTTCCTGGGAACCATCACTGGCTCTTCCACCTCTTAGAGCCAATTCCTGCGATAGTTTTCGGGGTTTATTTATCTCCAAATTCTGATCTAGATGAAACCATATTAAATATCAAAGTGAGACATCAATTCAAGATAGGAATGAAACACAGTTTTGAAATACAGAACTGTGAAAACTTTTCATTCAGTTCCTTCATGGTCCACTTGCTAAGTTGGAGAGAGAAACAGAGATGTAAATTAAGATATAGGTTTATATGTCCCAAACTACTGCCTTCTGTCATTATAAGCAATGACTGAATTATTGGAAGAAAAATCTTACCAGTAAAATATCACAGTGCAATTCAACTGAAAAAATTTAAAAAAGAACACCTGAGGGGGCTGGAGAGATCGCTCAGTGGTTAAGAGCACTGACTGCTCTTCCAGAGGTCCTGAATTCAAATCCCAGCAACCACATGGTAGCTCACAACCATCCTCAATGAGATCTGATGCCCTCTTCTGGGGTGTCTGAAGACATCTACAGTGGACCTACATATAATAAATAAATAAATCTTAAAAAAAAAGAACACCCGAAATACATAAACATAAAACTTAAAACCTAGAAAATAATTTGATAATTTAGAATTGCTTAAAATTTTACTTTTTGATACTATACAAAAGGCAAGCAACATAGATTTAAATACTTGACTAGCTTATTCTGTTCCTAGAAACAAATGAGTTTTTATTATTTTTCTTTGTTTCAATTTAGAATCTTCTCATATATTCAAATTGGGAGAAAGCACATGGCCTGTGCTACATATGCTTTGATATATACATAAGAAAGTACTGAACTCCACCAATTAGAAATTAGACATTTTTACACGTATTCTGTGGCTTGGTGTTGGTACTCTTAGACTTGCAAAAAATATTGAGGAAATCTCGCCCAACCTCATGGTATGTACTTTTGGTAGTTAGATTTTGCCAACTGTACACCAACTACAGTCACCTGGGAAGAGGGGGCATAAATCGAAGAGGTGCCTCCATCAGACTGGACTGAAGCATGTCTGTGGGGCATTTTCTTCATTAAAGACTGATGTGGGAGTGCTCAGCCCCCTGTAGGCATTACTACCCATACGTTCTCTTTAGTTGTCTCAGAAAGCAAGCTGAGCAAGCCATGAAAACAAGCCTTTTAAAGCAGGGTTCCTTCATGATCTCCACCTCAGTTGATGCACTCACCTTTGTCTTGAGTTCCTGTCCTGACTTTCTCAATATCGACTGTAACATATAAGCCAAACTATCCTTCACAACCCCAAATTGATTTTAGTTAGTGTTTATTGCAGCAATAGCGATACAAACTAGGTCAATAATTAAATCACTACTACTACTGTATAGAGCTGTCAATTCAATCTGTGATTAAATATAAATACCTCCCCAAATCAAGTTTACTACCCGCATTCCTAGTATACTTCAACTGGATAGATAGTTTTGGCGTAGTGTTTTTAATCTAGGTCACAAGAATCTCTTTTCATGTGTGAGACTCTCCATATTTCCATGAATATCCAGGGTATGCACTGAGTTTTTCTATGAATCAGGTGATGCGCTGGGGCTGGATTGCAGACACTAAAGCTCCTGGTGGAACCTTGTCAAAATATATACTCTCATTTTAGTAGGACAATGTATTAATTTATGAAACATAAAAGTTTTTTAAAAATATTATGGTTTAAATATATTTGTCCTTTGAAAGTTCCTAGTTTGCAGATCAAGACCTAATGTAATCATACTAAGAAATTGAGACTTTAGTAAGTGATGAAATCTTGCCTTCTTTGGCCTAATGGATAGGTTAATGTCCCATATAATTTCTGAAGAAGACTAGTCTGGCCATGTTGCCCTTTTGTCTTCCTGAGCATACACAGTAGGAGAGGAGATCTCTGTATCAGGAAGAAGGCACAGCACCACACTAAACACCGATTCCTCCACCCTGACTTTCCCAGTCTCCCCATATTTGTTCTTTGAAAATTATCTCATTACCGAATTTTGTCATACCAGGGTGTCACTGGATGGACACCTTAAGAGTGGGTATGAAAGTAGTTCCCTTGAGCGTATGGGGGATCCAGGAAGTAGGGGAGAAGACAGGGAACAGGAGAAGCACTGGACCCAAACGGGGACATGCTGGACGTTTCACATTAAGAAGCACATGCATGGGAAGTCCCAGGTTCACCATAAGTCATTTTATTGGAAGTTGTCAAAATAGCTGTCATTTTGTACAAGAGAATAGATGGATTTCATTCATCTTTCTGTTCCTAGCTATTGATTTAAAGCTTGGGATCTCAAATGTCCTCAAATCTGTAGTCATTACCAGGTCTCTTAGAGCTACAGAGAAGCAAACTATTGTATATACTGTATGCAAATTTGTATCATATTACATATAAATCACTGTTTAATCATGAATATGTTTACAGCATATAAAATATCACTGAATTCTTTTTGTTGTCTCTCATTTTCTCAGGCTGACCTGGTTTTAGTTCTATCTTTAATTTTGTTTTCTAATGTAGACTTTAGGGTTCATTGGCATAGATCTTATGCACAGGTTTCAGCTAATTTTTAGCCAAAGAAATTCTACCCCAAGACGACTACAATTTATCTGGTAAACAATTTAGAATTTTATTCTTAAAGAAGTAAAACACATACCCTTTCATTTCTACTGCATTGACTCTCTTACTTTCTGAGACACCCAGCCTTATATCAAGGCTTCTTGTGCGTGTCTATGCATGAACACAGACTTCGAGTGGGAAAAGATCTCTTGCAAAATACAAATATCAGTTTTTTGTGCCTACTAAAACTTCTAGTGAAACAACCCAAGTTTGTCAAAGCACTTCCTACCCTGAAAAGTTTGTACAATTTCGGCCTGAGATGGCAGGACAATCATATTAATAAAGTATGAAAGTCCTCATAGCTCAAGGAAAACCAAAATTATGAAAACATTTATATATTTAAATAGAATTTCTGTAACTATTTTATTGCTGGACGGCTTTCTGTATAAAAGTGCAAGGGTGTAGTAGCAGGATATTCCACAGAGCAACCTGATATGACTTCCCTAAATTCAACCAACAAATACTCATTGAGTCTTTACGTTAAAGGGCAGGTACTGTATAACGCAGTAGATGCATACTGATTAGAAAAGAAAAAAATAAAACAAACCTTCATGAAACCTATAGTTTAGTTGATAAAGAGAATATAAACAAGCAAGTAAAATATACGGAATATTCAAAAATGTTACATATGAGAATAAAATTTGGTAAAAGGATGAACTCAGGATGGAACAAGGATGGCTCAGACTGCAACTGGAAATTTGATTTCTGAGAAGTTCTTACTGTGATTATTATGTGAATAAAATCACAGGAGACAGGATGAGAATGGCCCTGCGTCATCTAGGGGAACGGGGGAGAGGTTGTGGGTTTGAAGCTGTAAGGAGAGGAGGGGGCTGTGATCAGAATGTAATGTGAACAGATAAATAAACTAATGAAAAAATTATGACCCTGTGGGTATATGGAGAAAGACTGGTCCAAATTGCAGAAGCAGTCCATGCTAAGGGCTCAAGGAAGCATGGCGTACAGAAGGTTCTAGAAGTTCAAATAGACAACCTGTACCTGGAACAGATTTATCAAGGGGAGAAGAAGTAAAAGATTGTAGGAACAGATTTTTGCCGAAGTGTAGAGATCCGTGGTTGTTTACCAGTGGGGACAATTTCAGTTTATTGAGAGTCATCTCATCTGTGGTTGGATTCTTGTTTGGATTTTTAGCTGTGTAGGGAGAGGTAGTATATGGAGAAGCACACTTCCGGGAATGAGAAGGCAGCGTGACAGGGGTATTCATTGAAGTGAGCACATGTCCCCTCCGGGAAGCCTAAGTGCTCATGCAATAGGGCCCCTTGCAGTTCTAAATAACTATGCACTGACACAGATCTTGGAATTGATGGGAATGGCCTGGTATCTGGAGCTACATAGGTCCTGGCAAGCAGCCACTGGGATCAGCAGGGTTTGCATTAGGGTTTTCCTACAATGGAGGGAATTGTACAGCTTTTATATTGTTTTATTTTTTTTAGATGATTCATTTTTCATAATCATAAGTCAAATTTCACATTTTATGGCAAAACTTATGCAATAGATTATGCTTCTTGTATTTTATTTCTACTCTTAAATTTCTAAAAACCTTGGAGTAAATAATTTTGCTCCTGCTTTAAAATTCTTTCATTAAAAGAGAGAAGGCGAGAACAGGAAAGATGGTGTCTTTCATAAGTTTCTTGGTTCTCAGTCTCATTTCTGAGCACATTGGGCATGCTATCTGCAATTTGGAAGACCATTTTAATTTATACTATCGAATAATGCTAACATTAACTATTAAATAATGTGGACTCACTGAGAAACACAAAGATCTTTTATGAAGGGACCAAAGCGAGGTTTTGCTGTTCGAAGATTGAAAACAGACAGACAGTATTATGTACTTAGGAAAAAGCTTCCATCTTAGCCCTTCTTGAGGTCTCAAGAGCACCTGGGTTGTACCAATTGTTTGAGCAAGAACAGGCAACACAAAGCAGAGGTTGGAGGGTAGCTGGAGTTAAAGGTCCTATGGATGGTTCAGTCAGGATTAGTTAAGGGTGTGTCTGGATTTTGTCCTTTGGTTTTAAACCACATTTTACTATAAGCATATTCTTCCTATTCTCTTAAACATGCTTACCTTGCAAGGTCAGGAGAATAGTAGATTATTTAAGAGTGGCACAGACTAACATTTTTTTAACAAAATTGGTTAGTCAATATTTTAAAGAGAAAAAAAGTGTTATATTAAGCTGCAGCCATGGTGATTATTCTACACACTTATTGGTAGAGTTGGTTTTAGTGTAAAGTAACAGGCTGATAGATTCTCTCTCATATTGGTCTAACTCTAAAATGCTCAACGTATTTTGCCAATTGAAAAAAAAATCCCAAACAGATACGACTACTACTCCCAACACTGTTCAAACTTCATATATATAACATTCTGCATAGCCCATTGTACCTTTTAGGGCCTTCTGCTTCTGAGGCGACAACAGTATGTCTACAGGGTGGTAGGAAGCTTCTGTGGGGTACCTTTTGTTCCCACTTTCCTCAGAGTACACTCTTGATGTAGTTCTCTGGCACTCTGCTGGCTCCTGTCGGAAGTTGTTCAGTCCATAATTTTTGTGGTCTCCATTACTATTTGGATCTTCATAGTTGGTTAGTGTCTTATCAATAAGAAACAGCTTTTCTGAAGCATGTCTTACACAGGTGGACTCAGTAGAGTTTTGTGGAAAGTCCATTTGAGAACAGATTTCATTTTGATCCTCACTAGTTAAGTCTTCAAAATCCCTGTGGTGAATATTCTTCACCACTGCTAGTGCCTGGCATGTGTCATCTTCCACATTTTCCTGATAGCTGGTCGACTCTCTAGGCTTTCTTATTGCCATGGGAGAGTTAGAATCAACTGTGCTTTCTTTGTAATTTTGAATAGTGAGTCTCTGCTCTGACTCATCAGTTAAGGCAGCCATGACTGGCACTTCCGTTTTGCAGAGGCCTGCCCTCTCTACATGATTTGCATGGTCCTCTGTTTGATTCCATTCCACAGAGCTGTGAATATTGTCATGAAGTAGGCTCTCTGAAACTAGACTGCTGCAGGATGCAGTCCTGACATCTGGACTTTGTGGGTTCTTCCTTTCTAATGGTTGTGTATTTGCAGAAGAGTCACTATGTAAAATAGTCTTGTTAATATCTCTGTAACAGACTTTCTCTTGCTCTGTCTCAACCCCAATATATTGGCTAAAGGAAAATGTGTTCCCAGGAGTCTCTACAGGTTCTGAACATCTGGTGACCCAGTGAGATGGACTGAGTAAAGGAAAAGGTTTTGCAGTCTGTTCACTGACAGGAAAAGATATGGAATTTGAGCTCTCGTATTCTTCTTCTGGTAGAGTTTTGTCACCTCTGCAGCCAATGTTGTCTGCTTTTTCTCCCAAGAGCTGCAAGGTTAAAGAAGACAAAGGACAAACCTCAGAGTCTGAGGCATCTTGAATGGGAATCATGCCATTCATAGTACTTAAGGGAGCATTTGTTCCTGCTGTGCATGGCTGTACTTGGGAATCTGAGGTGATATTTCCCCTGACATCAGAGCTGGTTTTTCTCTCTTCATCCGCATCCCTAAAATCCTCAAAAGACATTTTACTTAAATCCCCATTATTTAAACTTGTGGTCCTTAAGGTTTCAGATGAAGTAGGAAGGCAAGTGTCAGCTGTGAAGCTATGCTGCTCTAGGGGCTTGTCTTGAGTAATTTGTAAGACCTTCTGCTGAGAGGTAGCAGAATCTCTCTCTTCAGAGTCATGTGGGGCTGAAGGCAGTGTGTTGGGTTTCTTTTTCTCTCTCCTGGGAGGTGAGCTTAGAGAAACCACAATTGTGTCTGAATTCACTTTCTGGACAGTATTCACATGACAGGAAGCATCATGCAAAGTATCTGAACTCTGGTTCTGGTTTTTAAGCCTCTGGTTTTCAGGGTGATTTATGCCAGGTTGGGAAGGAGACTCACAGGATTCATTCGTGGTGTGATTCAAGGAACCTCTTCTATGTTTTGTCGATTTTCCTATGCTTTTAGGATGACATATATTGATGAATATGTTCTGTTTTTTACTTATGTATTCAACCATAATTTCTTTTCCTACAATGCTTATGTTCATTGAAGGGAGCTCACTTCTAGAAACTTCTCTTATGTATGTAGATGGAACCCTATTTTTGAATTCTTCTGCCAGTACAGTACTGTATTTAGTGAAGCGACCCCGAGATTTGGAGCCTCTCCATACTTGCTGGACAGAGTAATGTTGGTGACACGTTGGACATCGCCTTTTTGTGAGGAACTGTGCTCCTGTTTTACAGAAAATGTTTTTTGTGGTTTCCACATGCACATTGAAAGCCCCACATTTGACTTCTCTAATAAATTTGCCTTTGGCTGGCTTTAAGACTTCTACTGTGTTTGGGAAATCCTGTGTTGTAATTTTCCCTGGTAATGATTTTTCACAGCCATTAAACATGGCCACCGGTAAGACTTCCTCTAGCTGATGAGAGATGGCCGGAGGAAGGTAACCATTCTCCATCTTCCTGTTTATGTGGCTGTCAGATGGAACTTGTTTCTCATCTTTGACAAGAGAAGAGGGATTCTGTTTTCCATTTATAGAAGCAGATATATTCTCATCTCCATCTTCCGTCAATGTCCCTAATGCCCCAGTCTGGTGAAACACAGCCTCTGAAGTGTGTCCCTTGATGTCCTCTTCAAAATCTTTTACATTTTTGGGACATGCTTGACCAGATGGCTGAGATGTACCTAAAAACAAAGGACAGAGGAAAGAAAAATGTTTTATGATCACTTAAAGAACAGATGTTCCAAATCATAAAATGAATATAGGAATATCATCTGTAACTATTTTGGGTAATAGTTTCCATTGGTTCCCATGAAAGTTCTGTCCAAATAAATGTCTTATTTTACATGAATTAGCCTAGGGTGCAGAGTAGAAAATAAACAGTTTAGAAAATAAACTTAAGACAACTTCTGAAATTGAGTTAAATTCTAACAAGATGGATGCAACTAATTTTTAATGCAACTTCTTGATAAGAAGCAAAGTGACATGTCCTGAAATTTAAGTGTAGCATTGTTCCACAGGCTACATCTAACTCCGTGTAATTCCCCAGAGTTCAAGATTCTGGTAAAGAGGATGCAGGAGAACTCAGTATGGCCTATAGACTGCCTTTCAAATGGATTCCATTGTCTTAAACTTTTTATAGGGTATCTTCACAAATTCGAATTCCCATGGCATCCAGGCAATGTTAACAAATAAAGTAGTCTTGATACCCATATTTATCTCTAGCCAATAATTGCTGGGGGATGGGGGGATCGCTTACTGCTAGATTCATCTATTTTCCAAGAGAGCACTTAGAATCTCTGTTCACTTATATTGAAATCGCCCTGTTCTTGAGGATTGGATCACATTATTAAAGCTCTTTCTAAAGTTGGATGTCAATGCATGAAGATACCATGTATGACTCAAGGATTGTCAACAGACATCTTGTATTCTTTTTGTTTTACTATTTATTAAAATTGAATATTTTACTTCTACTTTATGAAGTTTGTTAACATGGATATAAGGTATCTGCTCTTGTATAAAAATACTGTGAAAAATGTGTTGTATTTCAAATAATATATAAGGAGATTGTTAAAGAAAACAGAAAAGAATGGATAATAGCTATTAGTACGAGGGCAATCAATGAAGCAGATGTTCCAAAGCATAGTTTAAATATCATTTTCCTTTATTTATTTATTGTTTGTTTGTTTGTATGTTTGTGTTCACCTATACTAGCACACACACACACACAAACATATGCATGAGTGTGCACCATGTCATACATGTAGAGGTCAGAAAACATTTTGAGGGAGTCAGTTTGTTCCAGACACTGAACTCAAGTCACAAAATTTTGGGGCAAACATACTGAACCATTTCACTGGCTCATCAATAGGGATATTTTTAAAAAACTGATTAAGTTAAAAACTGCTAATAATTTTTTATAAATTTATTTTGAATGTTACAAATTAAAACACAATATACATATAGTTATGTAGAATATACATTAGTTACATGGATCCCTAGACAAGAAATGGAAGAAAAATATACTACAACCCTGAAAGAAGAGCTACTCTTGTCAGGTATTAGGATAATTTCCATCTGCCTGTTTAATATTGGCGAACTGTCTTCCAGATGGCATGGAAGAGGAGCCAAGGAGAAAAACCACTTACAAGGAGAAAAAGGCCATTTACAATCCAGCATGGACACAAAAACAGTGTAGAGTTAGACAGCCTTCCTTCCAGAACTAAAGATTATGGTTGATTCCTAAAATAGTGCATGCCAAGGGCAGTTCGGTATACAGCCCATATTATTTGATATTTTTACCGTCATAATAATTTTTAGTTGACTGTAGCAGATAAATTGAGAAAGTTATGTAGCAATGTATTAGCAGCAGATTTTAATAATGAGGTGGTAGCTTAATTGACTATGTTAAAATGAGTAAACATTCTATTTAAAAGATTTTAGTCCACAGTACATCTGAATACTAACTGCTGTGGAAGCACATTGATAGTAGTTAAGCCCTGCAGTGGTTTGAATAAGAATGGCCCCATAGACTCAATATGTTTGGATGCTTGTTCATTGGGAGTGGTGCTGTTAGGAAGTGTGGCCTTTTTGGAGTAGGTGTGGTCCTGTTGGAGGAAAATTGTCACTGGAGGCTGGCTTTGAGGTCTCAAATGCTCAAGCCAGGCCTAGTGAATCACTGTCTCTTCTTGCACCTGTGGAGCCAGATGTAGAACTCTCAGCTCCTTCTCCAGCACCGTGTCTGCCTGCATCCTGCCATGCTTCCCACTATGATGATAACGGATAAAATCTCTCAACTGCAGGCCAGCCCCAGTGAGATGTTTTCTCTTATAATAGTTGTGGAGGTCATGGTATCCTTTCACCACAATACAACCCTAAGACAAAATTCATTAAACTTTTCTGTAGCATTTCTTAATACATCTTTTTCTTTTTTATACAGATATCTCTGTGATAAAGAACAAAGTACACAGATGTAGTTAATTTGTATATCCCCTCCACCAAACAATCAAACGGGACTTACATACAGCAGTAGTCAAGACTTTCCATTTTCTGTATGCTTTTCTTCTTTTCCCTCTCATTTTTGGGAGGTGTAGATCCTCAGTTAATTCTACCTTTTGAAAGTACCAAACTTGAAATCATTTTCAGTCAGAATTTAGATTTCATCAAATTACGAATGAGCTCACTTATCAACTTGTCTGCATCACGTCTTCCTCTGCAGTATTCTACTTTTACTATATGTTATTGTCCTAAGATTATTTTCTCTTCCTAGTTATTCCTTAACAATGTATTGGAATGAGCCATACAATGTGAAAATTCGAACACATATATATACATATACACATATAAATGCACATACAGGTTTTTAGGTGTTTATGATGAAAAATTGTAAAATTACCATTGTTTAATGGATTTTCTAGAATTTAATTATTATATTTCATATGCATGGTATTTTTAGGTATTTTTTAGGTATATTTATGTAGAGTGTATATATATATATATATATACACACTACATAATAGTGTGTATATATACATACTATATACGTACTACTATATATATATATATACACTCTACATAAATGCCCAATGTCTGCAGAGGCCAGCAGAGGTTTTCTGTTCTCCAAGAATTAGAGTTAAGGTCAGTTATTCATCCCTATGTGGGTGCTGGGAATCAAATCAACATCGTCAACAAGAGGACAACCCACTTTTTCAGCCACTGTTTAATTGATTTTTTTGTACTCCATTTTTAATACTAATAAAATAATGCAACTTTTGTGATTTTTACTTAAGTTAAAAGTCATTAGATTTTTTTTTAGCCTCATTGAAATAAGTGGTGTAAGGAGGATGTTTTATGTCCATTACACACTATATTCAAATATTATGGAATTGGAGACACATATTAACAGTGTTGGCAGTTCTTCCTGGAAGACAAAATTCTTTATCTCTGTTGTAAATCAGTTATATCCCTGTTGCTGATGTCTAAAGTAACAGCACATGTTCAGAAGAAGTATCTGGAAGAAAATATCCTCCTGACTACACAGGTAGTGCTGGTGGTGGGCATCTGCTTTTGCATATAGCTGCATCTTATTTTCATTGCCTTTGTCCTTGACAATGACTAAATGATCTGCAAAATCCAAGCAAAGTAGCTTGCATGGATAGGAGCAGGGCAGTTTTATGTGTAGGTCTGAGCAAGTTCTGACTATGGATCAATCAAGCAAGGGTTTATGTCTCCAAATTCAATGGAGCTGGCTCATGTGGTCAAGTTGTACTTAAATTTTCCTCAACTCACATTTGTTTCCCTATCCTTTGCAGCGTGGTGTCTACTGAGTCCAAAACCTTCTTATTCCCCAAGCTCTGCAACATTATACCTTTCTGCACATTTCTTTTGCTTAGACCATCTTTGTCTCCAGAAAAACTGATATCCATTGGGACTTTCTATTCTCTCTTCCAATACACGTGAATAAGTCCTTACAGCTGATAAAAAGGGCAATAATATTTTCTTCCTAGAAAGACAATATGGGAATTTTAATGGGAACAGATTACAAATACACAATTTAACATCGTTAATTTGTTATTATTGTTTTATATGGATATTGGGATTTCAGATTTTGAAACTACTTCAAAAGAACTTGTGTGGCTTATAAATTATTTCTTTGTGGTTGTATACAGTGGGAGCAGAAACTGTGGCTGTCTCACTGTATTCAGTGGTGAACACGATGGATGTAGACTCAGGAGATCTGGATGTACAATCTCTGAGGCTGTTTTCTTCGCCTCTGAGATAAATGAGAATACCTTCTTTGTGAAGGCGTTGTCTCTAAAAAACTACACTTTGTTCCATTCAAATGACACCAGTTACTCTTTATGTACTCATACTTAATTAATGACCTGCATCAATAACTAGCACTGTATAGTGACTACAAAGTCATTTCATATAAGACTGATGAGAAACTGAGACTCAAACTGAATCTGGACCCAGGCTACTAGGAAGTAGGTGAACTTTCTCCTTGTATATGGTTTAGATTCCCGGGATTGCTTCTTCTCGTACTGTAAACTTTTGTACTTGATTTGTGTTTCAGCTGTGAGAGAGCACAACTCTGTTCTAGAAAATTTAATGTGCTGTTCAGTGTACACCTCATATTTTTCATAGTGCTCGGCATATATATATGCATGAATAAATGAATTTCCTGGTCTGTGCCAACATACACCTAATTACGTTTACAATAGTTTGCTTTCATGTTTCTCAATGTATTTTCTATGCATTTGATTTGTTGGTAGCTAATAAAGTTCCAGTTTTATATAAAAAATATTGAAGATCTCCCCTATAAGATAATCTTCCTTGTTTTCTACTTCTATGAGAGGCACCAACACGAGCTCATGGAAGTACCCAGAATCATTGATATATATGAGTCACATGAGCAGAATGAAGGGTTTAATTAATCAGAGTAATGAAAGTACAGTGCCTCTCTGTTTATCTGTGTAGCACAGTGTGCTGCAACCACAAGCCTATTGAACCCTAGTAAAATAAGGCTAAAGGAATTGTCCTTCAGTGTCCCTGACTCCTGTTTCTATACTTTTACCCACGTGATCCCTTCTTCAAGACATTCAGTCATCTCAATGCTATTTGTAGCTCTTTTCCTTTCTTGGAAAAGAGAAAAATCTTAACAAGCCTATCTTCGAGTCCCCGAAGAGCATAACTAAGGCAGAGGAAGCATGGCTTTACAACATTAAGGAATTCAAGCGTTTCAAGAAGTTTTAATGTTGTGGTCACTCGATAAAAATTAGAATAAAACCCTCAAGCCTACTTCAAAGTTTTTAGTTTTTAATTTCAGAGCAAGGCTCCATTGTCATCCCGAAAGTTCTCCACAAAAATAATTGATGGTGTTTCCTTCTTTCCTATCTCTTAAGCAAACGTTTTTCCTTCCTTGTTGCCCCTAAAACTCTTCTTCCTGCCCGTGTGAAGATGAACTTGCCACTCGGTCCACGCTAAGGTGAAGCTGACGCTGTGTCTTCCTGCTCTCCAAGCAACGCGACAAATCCCTGATTTGTATCGTACGCCATCAAAGTCCTCATTTTGTGGCTAATGTTAGCATTTCTTGAAGGTGTTTCTCTGGACTCTTCTCTTGCAGTTAATTTCTCCTTCGCCTCAGTATTCGTTTCCCTGTCCAGCTTTCTTGTCCGTCAACTGTCACACGCCTTTACCACCACACATGGTTAACAACTTGGCTATTTTCTGACTTAACACTCGTCAACTTTCATTGTTCTTCAAGTTCACTCCAAGCAGCCTATTATCTCCTCGGACTCCACTGACAAGACTCCCATCCAGGTCGAGACTGATAGACTGCTACAACTCAGTCACTTCTTGGTTTTCAGTGTATTCACACTCTGAGCGTTGTTTCACGCAGAAAAGAAGCACGCCACACTGTCTTGACATTGCAATGGCCCATTGGTCCTTTGTCAGACAAGTTGTCTGATCACTCCTTGCTCATTTCTTCCCGAGAAATCGTTTCCATGTTTTTAGCCACTGTCCTTCCAAATGTAAAGGTCATAAAACTTCGTCCATGAAACTCTTAATTTCTTATGGACAGAAAATGCAGTTGTTAAATAAATGTATCTGCCTGAAAATTAAGCTGGAATTTTACTCCAGCTAATGCCCCTTCCTGGCTCTGCGAAGACCTCTGCTTTTCCAGATCTTTCTCCTATGATGGTGTCTCATCTCTGTCAGCTGCATCTCCATCCACTCAGTTACAACCAAACCTCCCCCCATCATCTGATTTCTCTTCTTCCAACTCACCAGCAAATTTGTCTTATTCTGTCTCCATGTGCATACACAGCACATATATTATATATAAACATATGTTTAAAATCTGGATTATTGCAGTTGATTTTCAAATCCTTTTCTTCCAAATTCATATTCTGTCATTGTTTACTGAGAAGCCAGACTGATTTTTTAAAATAGAAACTAAATCATGTCACTTCCCTGCCTAACAATCTTTAGGGGTCTTCAATTTCATATTTTAAAACATCTAAACACTCTCATTTTGTATATACATACCCAGGATTTAATTCTATTTCAAATAAAATGCATCACTACTACGCCTTTGGATATATATTGAGGAGTCTATTCTGTTACAGATTTCCTGTGTTTCTACTTTGCATGAATGCTTAATTGTTCTGTTGCCAATGAGCAATAAGGATGCAAGGAAGCATTGTATAAGCCGAGTCCTCCCATATCTGGTGTCTTTGTGCTGTACCTTTCATGCTTCTTTCTCAACTGGGTTTAAACTCGTTGCTGTAATTCACAAAGAATAAGGAAGGGTATAAACAGAAAGTGCTAGCACTGTATGTCTACTGTGGGGCTGACTCATGATACCAGTATACTCAGAAAACAGAAAGGATTGCTAAAATTCTTCACTGGTGTAAGAGTTCTGACAAATTGCTTAAAATTCTTCTATTTTATTGTTGAGCTGAATCATTTCCTTGAAACACTGAAATATAATATTATATTACCAATAAAAGAAGAAAAGTTCACAAAGGGCAGATAATTCTCACTATTACTATTCTAGAAGACTAAATTATAGAATAAATTCATATATTAACTGCTGAAATTTCAAGGCAGGATATCATCTAGTCCCCATTGTGAAGCTCACTGGCTTCCATTTCTATGAATTCAGTAAGAAATCAAATGTTTTGTTAAAATTATTTTTTAGATTTTAGCACAAAGTTTGTAGCAGAAAGACTGTTGGTGCATGTGTGTCTGTGTGAGTGTGCAGGTGCACATGCAGGCATGTAGAAGTCAGAGGTAGATGCTATATATCTCCCTCAATTGTTCTCAGTACTGGATTCTTTTATGTCAACTCAACACAAGCTTGAAAAAGGCAAAGGGAAAAGGGCATCTCAATTGAAAAATATTCCCACCAGATTGATGATTGATATGTGAGAACCCAATACTCTTTTGATTTTGGAAAAGGGCATCTCAATTGAAAAATATTCCCACCAGATTGATGATTGATATGTGAGAACCCAATACTCTGTGAGTGGTACCACCCCTAGGCTGGTGGTCCTGGGTGTTTAAGAAAGCAGAATGAGCAACCCAGGGAGAACAAGACAGTGAGCAGTACTCCTCCATGGCTTCTGCTTCAGTTCCTAACTCCAGGTTCCTGCCCTGAGATCCCTGGATGACGAACTACAATCTTAAGAGAAAATAAACCCCATTATACCCAAACTGCTTATGGTCACAGTGTTTTATCACAGCAATAGAAACTCAAACTAAGAGACTCTCCATCTTAATATCTTGCTGAACCCAGTGCTCATCAATCTGGCTAGGCTGCAAGTATCTTGAAGAACCCAGAGCTCATC
>JADRCH010000215.1:962518-985764 GCA_019843965.1 Rhynchomys soricoides | reverse complement strand
ATCAATCTGGCTAGGCTGCAAGTATCTTGAAGAACCCAGAGCTCATCTATCTGGAATGCCAAAGAGCTCCAGGAATCCCAGTCACCATTTCCCCTGTGCTGGATGAAAAGACACATACTGTTTGTCACTCCTGGGTTTTCTGTGGGAGTTGGGGATCCAAGCTAAATTCCTCATACTTTGTGAAAAGCACTTTCCTGACTGAGACATTTCTCCAAGACACTGTACTTTTTTTTAAAAAAAATCTTTATCAGTAAAACAAGTTCTGAAAAGTTTAAGTTTAAAAATAGTAAAATTCTAGCATTCACATTTACTTTTGCAAATATGCTTAAAGTATAAAATCCTGACTTTAAACATCATGCTTGACTTTGGGTGGCATGGAAGTTAAAACTGTAGTCTTTTGTCTGTAATTAATAAAAATGCATAAGGAGAAAAGAAGAATTTTTGGAATAAAGCTATTACAGAAATGCCCATACATCATTTCACACCTGCATTTAATGGGCATACAGTGATGAGGATTAAAGCTTCCAAATGTGGGATGTGTGGGTAATTCTTGCTGAGTAGTCTGCTAGTGTCTTGGAATTAAGCATCCTTAGTGAACATCGTTGGAGGAAGCCTCAGTGTGTTTTGAACGTTGTTCTTTACACCTTTGCTTCCTCGCCCTTAGTAAAGAATGACTTATTTGTATTTTAATTAATACACATTTATGTGTATAAAAGGTTTGAACATGTTTAGCTGAAATAGAAACAATCAAATCTCATAGCTAGTACAACTGATTTCCCTTTCCCCAAACATTTTACAGTTAAGTTTCTCAGGTGCTGCAAGGATGGTTCTGTCAACCCACTAATGAGGTCTCTGGTGTTCTCTGGTATGTGAATCTCTTAGGGTCCTGAGTTCTGAGAACCAGGTATGAAAGTGTTCTAACATGAATATAAATGTCACCATCCCCGTTGATCCATAGTACACCTAATGTAACTACATGGATGAAGCTAATTCCTGACGAGTAGAAAAGTCTATCTCATGTATATTAAATCACCGTCTCTCCTACAGTCTAAAGGAATGAAATGCAGGTAGGAAAGGATACTAGCTAGTGTAATTTGCTATTATTTATTATTATTGGTGTATTAAGGTACTGGGAGGCAGAATTATACTAGTAAACCAAGGAAAATGAATTTCACAGGTATTAAAGTTCCATACATTAGGTGACACCAGGAAGGAAAGGCTGAACAAAATAAGAATCGTTGTTCTAAGTGTCCGTCGTGTGTTTGAGGACATCCTCCACCTCAACCCTCATTTTTTATCAGAGGAAATAAGAAGGTTGCAAAGATTTCGAGGAAATGATGCACAGAGTAGCTATACTCTCCTCTTCACCATGCCAGACCCTAAAAGTCAAGGATGCTTTTACTTGATGTGTTTTAAGATTCTCGCTGCTTTGCTCTGTTAAATATAGGGGGTCTTCTCTCACATCATCGGGTACTTTTGTCTTCTACTTTCCTAGAGGATGACTTCAGTGAAGGAAGTCTAATTAGAAAAGAGAAAACCAGTATGCTAAGAGTCAATCTTTAACTTTAGTTCATTGAATTAGGGGCTGGGCTATAAGATAGACTTGATATAAAAATGTAAATAAGCTGCAAATTTCAAGGGCATTACAGCATAGCATAGGGATTCTCTGATTTGAATTCATTTGAGATTAGAAATACAATAAATATGTAAATTTACAGCCCCTTTTTGAAGACTTAAGACCCAAACATATGCATTTTTAATATGTACCCATTCTTTTGTTCTACATGAACCAAGTGCTTTTGACTCAGAAACTTCCCTTCAAAAAAAGATAGAATTGGACAGGGTGAATGAAAATCCATCCAGAGAATCATGGTAACTTTAATGGATCAGGGTCTTGGAGCCCAGAGCACACTTGCCATGAGTTCTGCTCGCCTTTGCTCTACCTACGTCCCTCCTCTTACCGATCCTTATGCACTAAAGCTTATATATTTTTCAATGTTGTCTTGGTGGAAGAGCAGTTTCTAGTATTTTCTGTATCAACAAGTTCCTAGGATGAAGGCTCAGTGACAGATAATTAAATCCACCCCCCCAGCTCCGTGAATGTTTTCACATTCACGGTACCCTGTTGGGTACAGGCTGTACCCAAACTGTGTTCTAATCTCAGGTGTTAGCTCCCCAAAATCCTTTCATCTCCTGCTAACCATGACTTGTGACAGAAAATCTCGCAAGTCAAATTAGCAGGCCAGGGCTGTTGGAGTAAGAAGACAAATCATGTTGACTTTTTGATTGCTTGTATTTCCTGTGACATTGTGTTGACATCCAGCTTCACAGAGTCAAAGGGTTCCTGTGCTTTGAACCTAAGTGCGTGTATGAGCTGAAATTGTCAGTGAGTACATTGGGGATTACAGTGCAATGGAAATGTCTGGATTGCTCAGTGCAGGACCCCTGAAGCATCTTTCTTGTTTTCTTCCTGAGGCTCAAGGTATACTGATTTATTTAACCACACTGATCAATTGTGGACAGTAATAAAACTCTCACATGCTATTAATAAATACCAATCTTTATTCCCCAAACAAAGCACTGCTTTGCTCATTGGAAGCCAAGACGTGTCTGTGACTAAATTCTACATCTTCAAGTCTTTTAGATGAACGTGGTAAATGTGTTATTTAAAATGTTTTAATCTCAATTTTGTTGCATGGTACATATTGAGCCAAATACTTTAAACATTATTTAGAATACTGTGAGCAATATCAACCTCATTGCTTTTTCATAATATTCATGTTAGATACCTTGAAATTATTTGTTACACCAGAATAAATAATTTGGTGATGGTGAGGTAAAAGTGCTCCAAAGGGGCTTAAACAAAGATTTAATAGAAAAATTTCCAATAAGATTAGAATTTGCGAGTTAAAATATTTTCCGTGTTCATTTTATTCATTAAGTAACTTTCTGTAGCATAATAAAAACTAATGCATTTGTTTGCAAGCAAGAAGAAGGTGTTAAAAATGTCATATGCTTGTTACTTTTCCGTATGCCTTTTTTTTTTGTTTGTTTGAAGATGGGACCAGCAGGATGGCTCAGTGTGTAAAGGGGTTTGCCTCTATAGAGCCCGATGACCTGAGTTTGAGTCTCTGAGCTCAAACTGAATGGTAGAATAAAAGAACAGACTCCTGAACATTTTCCCCTGACCTCCACATGCTGCTATGGAGTGCGTGTGCATGAGCCCCACCCCCCAGTCACAAAGACACACATAGACACACTAAAATACATACACACAGGCAAACACACACACTGACACACAAATACACCAGCATAGACACAAACAAGTACACACACACACACACACATACACTTAAAGTTCGCAAATGACAATCTTGTCCATGGTGAAGGAAAAATGGAAAGTTGTTTCGAATTAATTTGCCAGCCTAACTGGATTCCTTTAGGACTATGGTTATGGTAGACAGAGAATTAAATTAGTGCTAACATACATCTTAGATTCACTGAGGTCTGGCCGGTCTCGTAAGAAGAGCACTTTCGGCAGCACAGTGGCATTTTCCAAGTGAGATCACATGCAGAACTCTTATCCTGCACTTTCCAAGAAGCAGACTATGAAAGGAGTTTAGCAGCAACCCCACCAAAATCACATCCCTGTAGCATCAGTAAAAACAATGCAAACTTGATCATTACACAGCTTTTCACCAGAAAAGAAAGAGGCCAAGACGATTTTATGAGCACTCTAATTGCAAGTTAACTCAAGGGTTACTAAAAACTTATTTGAATGGCTAAATGGCTTTAGATTAAGTTTAATATAAGTGGGAACTGCTAGCAAGAGAGACAAACAAGGGCAGGTGGCAGAGATTTTCCTTTTAGCTTTATTCCCAAATGAAGGATTTAGTCTACTTATTTGGTGTTATAAATTTATACTAAGAAGAATGGTTAAAATTCCTAGAGAGGGAAAAGAAATTAAAAAGTATGAAATAGTTAAATTCTTAATGAGGAAAATGAAGATGTTTCTAAATTCTAAATGATGAAAGAAACTTTGCTGAGAAAATACATACAGTCATAAAAATCTTGTGGCACATAGGATCATCTGGCAATAACAATGGTTTAGTTTTTCATTTATTTATCTATCTATCTATTTATTTATTTATTTATTTATTTATTCGTTTATTAATTTTACATCCCCAATGCAGCCTCCCTGCTGCCATCTCTCCTCCCAGTTTTCTTCTCTCCTTTCTCTCAGAGAAAGGGAAGCCCCTCATGGCCCAGCAGGATTAAGCATCTCCTCTCCCATTAAGGGCCAACTAGGCAATCCAGGTAGGAGAAGGGGATCCAATGGTAGGCAACAGAATCAGAGACAGCCCCCCCTCCAATTGTTAGGGGACCAACAAGCTGCACACCTGCTACAAATGTAAGTCTAGGCCTCGAATGCTCTTTGGTTAGTGAGTTCTCTGTGAGCCCCCTTGGGCCCAGATTAGTAGACTGTAGGTCTTCTTGTGGTGTCCTTGACCTCTCTGGCTCACTCAATTCTATCCCCAACTCTTCCACAAGACTCTCCAAGGTGCTTAGCTGTGGGTCTCTGCATCTGTTTCCATCAGCTGCTAGATGAAGGCTCTTGGTGCATGCTTGTAGTCCCAGCTACTTGGGAGGCTGAGACAGGAGGATAGCTTGAGTCTAGAAGTTCTGAGCTGTAGTGTGTTATGCTGATCAGATGTCTGCACTAAGTTTAGCACCAATGTGGAGATCTCCTGGAATGGGGAACCACTAGGTTGCCTAAGGAAGGTGTGAACTAGCCCAGGCCAGAAACATTGGTTTATTTTAGGAAGATCTAAGTAGAGATAGTTAATCCCAAACACAATGGTCAGAGTATTTTGCTCTGACCCCAAACACCATGTCAGAATAAAATTGACTTAAATCAATTAGCAATTGAGATTGTTATTAAAAATGTAATGTCCTTAAGTTATTTTTTTCATGAGCTCAGGTTAATGTTTTAGATAATTAATGCAAGGCACAAATGACCATCTAAGTAATATTAACTATAAAATGAAGAGACATCCTATGAACATAGAGGAAGTCATTTTTATGTTTAATTTTGTAATAGAAGCCAGGTGGTGTAAGAATTCAAAACTAGGTCTGCAGCTTAGAAATGAAACTGACCCTTCCTGAATTCAGAGTGAATTTCAATTATGCCAAGAAGCCTTGCTTGTCAACCACATTTAACTTGCTTTCCAAATGCACAATTTATTTGGAATAACCAAATTAGGATACAGATAATACCTCTTCACACGAATATGTGATGTCTTTCTTAGCATAAATAACAACGGCTTAAATACACTGTGTAGGCTACTTTTCTGGATGTCTCCATCTTATTTGTTAACAGAGTTAAGTTACAAACAGCTGTTAGATAGCTTTACACACAACACTCAAGCCGTTTTCCTTGCCCAGTTTCCTTTGTCAAACAAACATTTCAGACCAGCAAATATTAAAATAGACACTATTCCTATTCTGAAATACACACATACATATAATCATACATACATATAATCAGCTTACCTGGGCAAAGCCTTCACAAATTGCTCAGCTCTGAGAGAGACACTGATAAAATGCAAATGTGTAGTTTGAAAAGCAAGAAGATAAAGTAGGATTTGGGTGGCTCGTCTTGTTCTATTTTGGTTTTATCTGGGTTTTCTAGGTCCCAAATCTGATTAGCATATTTAATCTTATGCAATGTCAGGAATGGTTTACCCTTCCTTAATCAGTCTATTATTAGCCATCTTAATTGTTCCTAATAACTTATTTTTAAACACACCATTGGTATACAATGATGCATTGTGGGTTTTCATGGTTTAGAATTTTGATGGGGGGTGTATGAGAAACATTGACACGGTGTTCACACGGTGAATAGGAAGAAACCTACGCCAAAATGAAAATGTAAATCATCTAATTCACTGCTCATCTGAGTTGGGCTAATTAATAAGAGATTGGCATAACTTCATGTTGCTGTTCAGGATAGAAGCAGCCTACCAAGTTAGAGCCGATGGAGATTTTGATTTGAAAGACTAAACCTAAAGTCCCATTTCCACATTTGGTGATACAGAAGTTTTGAAATTTTGAAAGGTGTGGCGTCCTTTAGAATTTTTAAATGAATAAAACATTATTGCTATTTGTACTGTAATGCTAGAGAAGGGAAGGAGGAAGAGAATTGGAAGAGGAGATCGATTTTTCGGAGGCAGCTTAAGACTCTCCAACACTAATGCTTCAATAACCTTCACATTACTTGTCATGCTAAAAAAAAGAATCAGTAAGAAGCTCGGGGTCCTAGACTGGCTACAAAACAGAGGGCCAAACTGTTGACAATTAATACAGTGGGCAGTTCCCTCTTGGTCCCAAGCTAAGGAAAGCTGAACAGTGAGCCCAGGTAATAAATGAGGCTAGCTACCTTCTGTATAGTACCCATCCCGCGTTTGGGGCTGCACACCACAACGTTTAATCGGGAGGCAATGTTAAAGCTAACAGTAATGGGATGTGGCTAATTATTTATCTGTTGGCTGGGAGTGGAATGGTTTTGTGTGTGTGTTTGAGATGCCTTTTGTCCCGGGCAGTACAGTAGTTACCCCCACCCTTGTAATAGCCTGTACTAACTCCGAGGCTCACTGTCTTGTGTCCTCCCTACTGTACTCATCTGACATTCCATGCAGAATGTCCCAACCTAGACTTTACCAAAAGCTACCTTGACCTGCCCTCTGTACTTGTGTTTATTCCTTGGTGAGATGCCACTGAGGGCAGGTGTTCTTAACCTTAGATTGCCTCGCCCAAGTGCCAAGGTGATGATGCTCCATTTCTCCAGGAAGAGGACCATATGGTGTTGGCCATAATTACCAAGGTTCTTATCTAAAAACCAAACCAACCAACCAACCAAACAAAAAACCATGAGACCCAGGGTTGTTTTAAACTCAAGGACTGTTAAGGAGTCTCAGCCACCCAAAGGCAAGGATTACAGCATGCAGCATCATCTTTAAGGCATGTTACTAATGCATAAAAATTAGCAGTTTTCTATCATTCTTTTAAAATATGACACATGAGTTTCTAAGTAAATAGTGAGTTAAAATCAGGGAACTAGTGCTCTTCCCATTCCCCGGTGAGGCTTCTTTTAGGAGTCTTTTTTTTAAAAAAATATTATTTTATTTTATTTTTCTTGTGAGCGTATGGATGTGGCTGTGGGGTGAATATGTGGACACAGGTGCTGTGATTACCCTGGAGCTGAAGTTACAGGCAGGTAGGGTCCTTGACACGCATGCTGGCAAATGAGCTTGGGTCCTCTAAAAGATACACTCTTAACCATTGGGCCGCTCTCCAGACTCTTGAGGTTTTAGGTAAGACCAAAGGATGAGATTCATTTCCTAGAGGATATCTTTGTGTAATAAAAAAAATGGATTTAGAATAAAACTGAATGTAGTGTAAGGTGACGTAGAAACCAAATGAATTATGGGAAATGATGGTATCAGTGAATGAAGAGCATCAGGGAGGAATGAGGAAATGGGAGGAAGAGGAGAGGGAAGACGGAAAGGAAGAATGGAGGCGGAGGAAGAAAGTGTAGCTGTGGAGGAAAGGTAGGTATTGATAGTCAAGCACTAAGGAGGAAAGAGGGCAGTGCCTCTCGGGAGTTATCTAAAGAGGCTAAAAGCCATAATGGCCAAATGTCCATGTTCAGCAAGACTGCTGACAAGGGATACAGAAGCAGGAACCTGCTAGGGAGGAAAGGTGACATAGAGAATAAGCATGTGGGGGACTCAGTGACAGCTGAGGAGGTGCGTTTGATGTTGGAGATTAGCTACATAACATAAAACAGTAGAAATATATAGTAACAGAGGTAGAGACCAAACCCTGGAAAGGGTCCTTACTTCACAGATATATAACCCTAACCCTGAAACTGAGACTGAAAGAGCTTTGTTCTCTGCTAAGCACCAATACCTATCTAGGTTTGGAATAAAACACTTTGCCTCAAGCTCTGATTCACTTATTTATAAGTAATGTGCCTTTAATAATGATATCCTGCCCCCAGAGCTCCCAGGGACTAAACCACCAACCTAAGAGTACACATGGAGGGAGCCATGGCTCCAGCCGCATATGTACCAGAGGATGGACTTATCAGGCATCAATGGGAGCTCTTGGTTCTGAGAAGGCTCGATGCCCTGGTGTAGGGGATGCCAGGGCAGTGAGTTGGGAGTGGGTGGGTGGGTAGGGGAGCACCCTCATAGGAGCGGGGGGGGGGAATGGGATAGGGGTTTTGTGGAAGGGGAAACCTGGAAAGGGGATAACATTTGAAATATAAATAAATATCCAATAAAAAGAATGATATCCCCTGTTTAGACCATTGTAAATCTGTGATAATAATACAACAAACATTTCATAAGGCAGCTGTGTGATCCAATCTCCAAAGCCAAGAAAGGAGGAGAGTCACAGGACACAGAAGAAGATACAGAAATCATAAGGAAATGATATACACTTTTCGCATTTGGGGTGTAGTAGGTTGAATATGCTTGGCCCACAGAGTAACACTATTAGGCGTAGCCTTGTTGGAGTAGGTGTGGCTTTATTGGAGAAAGTGTGTCACTGTAGGGGTGGGTTTGAGACAGTCTGTTCCTGATTTCATTTCCATGAAGATATAGAATTCTTAGCTCTTCGTGCACCATGCCTGGCTGGACACTGCCATGTTCCCACCTTGATGATAATGGATTGAACCTAGCCTGTAAACCAGATCCAAGTAAATGTTGTTAATCTTGGTCATGGTGTCTGTTCACAGCAGCAAGACCCTAAGAAAGAAGTTGGTACCAGGGACTGGGATATAGCCATGATAGGCCTGATCATGCTTTTGTTTGGAGGGATGTGGATTTGGGGACTTTAGAAAGCAGCAGAATGCTTTAAGTGGGGCTTAGTGGGCCATCCTAGTAGAATTACAGAAAACTTTGTTGCTGAGGGTGATATGAACTGTGGAATCCTAGCTATAGAGGGTTCAGAGGAGAAAAATGTTAGTATGTGACTGAGAGACTGTTCTTGTGGTATTTTGGTGGAGAATGTGGCTGCTTTTTGCCCTTGTCTGAAGACCCTGTCTGAGGCTAAGGTGAAGAGAGTCCAATTAATTACACTGACAAAGGACATCTCAAAAGAACCCAGTTAAGACTCTATGGTGTGGTTTAGTCTCATGAAGAGAATTTTGATTAAGCATAGCAAGCTTAAAAAGAAAAAAATCAAAATATATGGTTCAAGTATTAAAGGGCACAAGGAAGTAGAATGGAGTTGAATCCTATGTTCTAGGAGATAAACAGGCTAAGGCAGTAGTGACCTTGAAGCAAGTTCAGGCATGGTAGTACATATCTTTAATCCCAGGAGACACAGGAAAGCAGGTCTCTGAGTTCAAGACCAGCTTGGTACAGATCAAATTCCATGTAGAGAAAAGTATAGGTCCAGGCTAATCCCAGCATTCAAGAGACAGAGGCATGTAGACTTCTGAGTTCAAAGCCAATCTACAGAGCAAGTTCCAGGACAGCCAAGCTTAGACAGTGAAGACACTGGAAGACAAAAAATACTGGTGGTAAGGTAATAGAACAAGGGGGCCATGATCAAGCTCCAGGAAGCAGTAGCACTCAGCAGCTTCAGCCATGTGGCTCAAGAGTGGAAGGAAACTAACAGGACAATTGATGCTGGTTAGCTGGAGCTAAGACTTTAGTGGTTGTACCTCATGCTTCATCTAGACTTGGTAATGTATATGAATCACCAAGGTAGGTTTCAAAATCATGAAGGAGTCATGAAAAGCAGCTTCGCACTGTGAGAGGCCAGAAAAAGCTGTTGATGAAAGTGCAGCCTCAGTTGCAGTTGATGGCCCAGGACTGAAGGGGTCATGCAAAGAAGTGGAGGCTTAGCACTATGAAAAGAGTCTGTGGGAGGCTATTGGTGCAGCCTACTTTCAGTGGAATATAGCATATCAGAGATACCAGTATCATGGGATGATCATCAAGAACAGCAGCAGCAGTGGAATGGAGTCAACAAGACCCTAGAGTGCCACAGAAGGCAAAGCTGGAAAAGTGACTCAGGCTCTTTTGAGAAGCCCAGAAGATCATGTGTGGATCCCAGATACTGGAACAAGAAGCTGTGAAGTTGAAGTTGCCTTAGATACTATGTAAGTAACATCTAGATGCTCCAAGACGTTAGGGATGCCAGAGCTGTGGGATACCTGCTGAGGAGAGCTGCTAAGAGGGAGTGGAACAAGCCCAGGAGAAAGAAGTTTGTTTCAGTCAACAAAGATGAAAGGAGCTGGAGACCTGAAGAGCACTTTTTTTTTTTTTTTGGTTTTTCAAGACAGGGTTTCTCTGTGTAGCCCTGGCTGTCCTGGAACTCACTCTGTAGACCAGGCTGGGCTTGAACTCAGAAATCTGCCTGCCTCTGCCTCCAGAGTGCTGGAATTAAAGGCACGTGCCACCACTGCCCAGCTGAAGAGCACTTTTATGGCAGACATGGTGATGCAGAATTTGGAGTTTGTCCAGTGGTATTTTGGTCTTGCTTTGGTCTAGTATTTCTCACTATGACATTTTGGAATGTTAATGTATATCCTGTGATGTCGGAGGTATTAGATCTGCTTTTTGATTTCGATTTTGATTTCATAGAGGATTACAGTTAAAAGACTGCATGACTCTCAGAAGAGACTTTGAACTTTGGACTTTTAACATTGTTGAAACTGTTATAGACTATGGGACTTCTGAAGTTGGACTAAATGTATTTTACATTATGCTATGTGTTAGCATCAGAATCCAGCAACGACATCATCCCTAGGCAACAAGAGCTCGCCTGTGTCTGTTGCCATGGCAACCATCGCCCACCCTCTGCTCAGGTAGTGTTAGCTGTATCAGCTGCGCACATTTCACCACCTGCATTACTTACATCTTCATGGCCTGCATAAAAAGACAAGGACCCCTACCCATAGCTCGTTTTTCTTTTCCTCGCTTCTTCTCCTCTTTCAATAAAGACCTCCCAAAGTAAGAACTGTACTGACTTGGTGGGATCTGTCCAGGAATCTGCTACTTTTCAACTAACACCATGGCTAGGTATGGTCCCCATAGACTCATGTGTTTGAAGAAGCCTATGGCAGCCAGGGAGTGGGATGTGGTGGTTTGTATGTGCTTGGCCCAGGGAGTGACACTAATAGGAGGGGTGACCTTGTTGGAGTAGGTGTGGCTTTGCTGGAGGTAATGTGTCACTGTGGGGGTAGGCTTTGAGACCCTTCTCCTAGCTGCCTGAAAATAGTCTGCTCTTGACTTCCTTTTGATGAGGATGTAGTACTCTTAGCTCCATGCCTGCTTGAACACTGCCATGCTCCTGCCTTGATGATAACAGACTGCACCTCTGAACCTGTAAGCCAGCCCCAATTAGATGCTGTCTGCTTTGGTCATAGTGTCTGTTCACAGCAGTAAAACCCTAACTAAGACATTGGGTGAAGGCTACCCTAGATGTGAATAGGCACCAGGCAGCAGACATGGGCTACACACAGTTGGGCAAAGTCGCAGATTCAGAAATGCACATAGACCACAGGTGCTCACACCCAGGCAAAGGTAGAAGTTACAGTGAAGTGACTTGTTTTAGTTCTCAAGGGCATCTTTACACAAAACTCATGAAGAGACATTCTGTCAGAAATGCTTATTTTATAGATTACATTCCAGTTTACTTCAGATTCCCTGCATGACCAGGGTCAGTCATGTTTAGCTGATATCCACGACATGCTTTACTGGAAATCCATATCAACGTCATAGTGTAAGCTTCAAAAGGCCCCCGTGGCCCACTGTTTTCTACAGTACTCTATTTTTCACATTGCTGCAACACAATACCTGACAGGATTTTCATTAGGAAAGGTATATTTTATTTTGTCTCAGAGCAGCATGGTAGGAGAAGGGGTGGCAGCAGAAGTGTGAGACTGTGTGTCACATTCATAGTCAGGCAGAGCAACGGACAGTGGTACTCCACTGCATCCTTAGTCTAGAATTGCAGCTTATAGAATGGTGCCACCCTTATGGGTCTTTGTTGAGGACTTGTTCAGAAGTTTGCCTTGTAGGTGATTCTAGATCCTGTCAAGTTGACAGTAACAATGATGACAGGTTATTTAAGGGCAAAACTATTGGTACACTGACTACATAATATCCTGTGCAAGTCTTACTATGAGAATAATGCAACCATAGAGTTGTGTCCTTAGTAGGTTGTGTAATAGGGTGTAAAATGTTACCTACAGGCTCATGTGTCCACAGACTTAGTCCCCAGATGATGTTATTATTTGGGAAATACATGGCCTATTAGGCGGGGGAGCCTTGCTGGAGGAAGTATGTCACTGAGGAAAGGCCATGAAGTTTTCTGGCTAGATCCTCTTTCCTGCTTCCTGACTGTGAATCAAATGAGACTACTAGCTTCCCATGTCTGGTTCCTAAGTGGTTAGGACTGAATAATATGTACAAAACAAATTAAGGGTCACACTGGAAATGATTATTAGATACCATTACAGCCATGGTAACTTCGAGATTTCCAGATATATTTTCTCATCACTGGACAGCAATTTCTTACTCACTTCATATTTCTGGTTACCCTTCCAGCAGAGCCCTTATCCATGAAGCAGAGGGTGTGGCAGTGGTCAGGACCAACCAAACCCCTGAGATTTCAATTTGAACATGTCTTTGGGGCACCTTTAAAAATGATGTTCATAATATGAAAAGAAAACAAAAAACAAAAGCAAACAAACAAAAGTACCAAAACCACCCCACCCCAAACTGGCACTAACCAGAATCCCAGAATCTTTTAACCCATTCTACAAATATGAGGAAACCTAACTAAGATACAGACCAACTTCAGGAAAGGCGCTGTAGAAATGGGCATTTAAAATCACTGTTATCTTTACTGACAGAGATGACATCAGCTTTTTGCCACCTGAGTAAATAAATATTTATAAGGTGTTATAAACCTGAAGAATGTCACACTGCTCCAATAGACTACATTTTCAGGCTAGAGGGAAACAGGCAGGTTCTTTAAGACATCATCAACAACTCCGTCAGCACATTTGATGAGTTGTCCATTCTCTTCTCTAGTACAGGTGAGAGTGCTATTTTCAATTTCTACTCTTGGGTGGAAAGTCATCCTGAAATTGAAGCCACTTCACAGTCTAAGTGGTTAGAAGAAAGTTAATCCATCAGGACTGAGAGGGTAAGTTGGACAAGTATAGTTCCCTCGGGCAAACAGGGGAAGCCAGGACAGTTCTTTATTCCTTCAGCTGCAGTTTTTCTATGAGGCTTCCAGTTAGAAGAAAAAAGAAACCCATTAGCAGATAGACTGAGAGAAATGGGGGATGAGAGATAGTTATAATTCATTATACATCCATGTATAAGAAGAATGTAAAACAAGACCAAACAAATCAGTGTTTTCTTTCGGAAGCTGTTTGATGTCTACACTAGTATTTGGAGAAGGGGGCGGACAAAGAACGGTACAGAAGAGGGGGAATTGCTTTGGGTATTTATATTCACAATTACTTTCTGTAGTTCTTGCCTATTCAACAACTTTTGGAAAATACAGGCATTTGCTAACATTACACACAACCTTTGCCTCCTCCAGGCAGCTCTAGCTATCATTGTACCTTGTCCCATTGTCCCAAGCAGAAAGCTTGTCCTTCCTCCTTCTGTCTTGTGGTCCCACAGCTTTCCATTCTGTTTTCTCTTTACCCACGCCTCTATCTTTAACAGGCTGATGAAGTTTCACAACAATGTAAGTTTTTGGTGCTGGTACTGTATGTGTATGTTACCGTGGATTGAATCACGTGATCTGCGAGTGTTCTGTCTTTAAGCAATATCCTCATTTTGTTTCTTATTTTTCATTTTGGATAGGATCTCACTAAGTTGTTCAGTATGCTTTCAAAGTAACTTTGTAGTTAGGCAGGTCTTGAATTTGCAATCCTCCAGCCTTCAGCCTGATTATCAACAATTACAGGCTTGCTTTGCCAGGTCAGCCTGTGCGCTCTCAATTCATCACAAACTATAAACAAGTGAATATTTCAAAGTGCAAATACTGGCCATAGTAGACAAGTAATTAAGGTACGCTCGCTACATACATAGCTTTAAATCTAAAGACTTTAATTATTCACAAAGTAAGATCACACAAGCCCATTTGTTGACACATTTTACCTCAAACTACAAAACTTAAGATTCAAAATAGACATTAAACAAATGCTTGGGTTTAAGCCCAGTACCTTGGAGGCATTACACACGTAAATCACCATTGGGCTACATTCGTGCACCAAATTTTAATTCTTTCACCAGATATGGTGGAGCCCACCTGTAATCCAAGAACTACATATGCTGGGTTATAGTGAGATTGCAGTTCAAGAGAAAGAGAGAGAGAGAGAGAGAGAAACAGAGAGAGAGACAGAGGTATACATTTGCTTATGAACATCACTAATAAGCAGATGATATACTTGTGTCAAAAATTAATCAAAACATTGAAAACACACTTAATATACAAACAGAATGCATTCTAATGCATTCTTACATTGATTTCTATTGAATACTTGTGTGATACTTGCCCCTCGAGAACTGGTTAAGGTAGCAACCATTTATATTTACAGTGGATCCTCACCTGTCCAATGTCAAAACTTAGGAATGATTATTAAAAACAGTAACTTACTCACTAAATTCCCCACATTTTAACACATGTATTTTACTTTGCTATGTAACATTAAGGATGCGGTAGTTTATAATGCAATACATGAATGGACAAATATTAAGAGTACATTTGGAGCAAAGATGAACTTCAGCTGATCCTATCTCATAATCCTCAAAGTATATTCTTTTACTATAATTGTATAGGTCCAACTTACCATATATAGAAATGTCCTGTGTAGGGTTTGGTTTGGTCAAAGCTCTGATTTTAATAAGCCTTCATAAAGTGCTGAATAGTAGTGTTCATTTGTAAAGTAAATCTTCTAAGAAAGTTTTATTATTTAAATAAATTTTAAGTATTATACTTAAATTTTGAATTAAAAACATTTGATAAGCTAAGTTCATTCTTCCTATCATCATTCCTTTTCATCTAGTGTGTGTGTGTGTGTGTGTGTGTGTGTGTAGGTCAGAGACAGAAGTCAGGTGTGTTCTTCGTTCATTCTACTTATGTGTCTGGGTCTTATGTAAACGCTCGTGCAGATGCCCACAGAGGCCAGAAGAGGGTGTTGGATCCCCTGAAGACGTAGTTGCAGGTGGTTGTAGCCTGCCCTAGGAGGATCTTGGGAACTAAACTCTGGTCCTCTGCATGAACGAAGGTGCTCTTCACCTCTGGTCCACCTCCAGCTTTCCTTTCCAGTCTTGTGTGTTGCGACAAGGTCTGTTATAGCAGTCAGTGATGCAGCAGACTGACTGGCCAGCAAGCTCCCAGGATACTCATGTCTCTGCCTCTTTAGGTCTGGGCTTAGATTTGGATGTTACTAAACGCAGCTTTTGAAATGGATGCAGAAGTTCTGAACTCTGCACCCAACCCACGCTTGCACAGCAAGCACCTTCATGGCCGAGCCGATCTTCTGGCTCCCTATTCTAGAGACATCTTTAACAATAGCTTCTTCTATCTCCCACTTTAGTGGAAATCTAGTTCTAAGTTTCATACTACAAACTATTACAATGATTATGTTCAACATCTATTGTGCTTCTGGTCTCTTCAAGTTCTAACAGACTAGTACAGAGGCAAAATATGTACATTTATATAGTTAAAACAATTGCAAGACAGTCAAGCAAAATATATGTCTCTATATTGTAAAACTATGAAGTGCTGCAATAACTTTCTCTGGAGTTACAACCCCAAGGTGTGCTCCTCAAGGCTCTGAGGACATGATGGAAAAGGTCAATGACAAGACACTGTATTTCGATACAATGAATACCGACATCAATTATTATATATATATTTTCCAAAACAAACACATCCCTCGCCACAAAATTAAATACAGTTAGAGCTTTATTTAATACATAAACAGACTTAATATTTAGTTTCTGACCTTCAGAAATTCCTTTCTAAAATATTAAAAATTAGGTGAAGAATTGGAGAATTGTCACGTGTCTTCATAGCAACTTTAGGTAAAACAGAGAGATGTAGTAGTTGGCTTGGGATTTAACTGTGTGGTCCCAGATTCAATGGTATGCACCTGTTCTTCAGTTCTCTACCCGTGAGTGCAGGATTCTGAGATCAGTAATGGGTAAAGTGTTAAAAGAAAAATCATTCTCAACGCTGGTCATATTACACTACGGGTGACACTACAACAGAACGAGCACTAGAACAGAAGACCAGGAGAATGAAAATTAGATGACTAATTAAACATGGAAGCTCAATCTCCAACAAGAAATCTGCTCATTACAAGGGACGGCCTAAGGTTTACCTCAGGTCTGGTGCACACTTCATCCCAACATGATCTTTCTTGGTAGAAATATAGTTAGTTTTCTGAGATAAAATTGGGAAACACAATAAAAATGTTCATAGGCTGCCTCTAAATTTACAAAACTCTTGAAGCATCATTCCAGTTTATAAAACTATGAATTTTGTAGTTAATAATGGAAAGAATGCTTAAAATATTTTTGAAACTCCAAAGTTTTATATTAGAAGATTCTAAAGATCAGTCAATATATTAAATCTTTCTTGAGAAATACGTAGTGTTAAAAATTAAGTAACACTCCAAGAGACAGTAGTATTTTTCATTTAGAGACTGGGGTTCATTCCAACCCAGTGTTTGATTAACTGATGTGCAATAGCTCGGCTTGGTGGCACAAAGAATGCCTGCTGCTTCCCTTTGGTGAGAACATCCACAACCTAAAACACAATCATAATAGAGCGTGTTAGAGCGCCAGCTGATGTAGCACTTCCAGCTGCTTCAGTGAATCACGGTTTCAAATTTGAAATGTTTCAGAAAGGCTTATGAAAATAAGGCCATGAATAAAGGCAAAATATAAGTCCTACACGCAACTTCACACTGAAGACAAAATATATGTCCTACACGCAACTTCACACTGAAGACAACCTTTTGGTATGGGTTCCTTTTCCTACAGTTCTGAAACAACAATCTGATTTCTTTTATGAATATACGATAAAAATTAATTTCATATGGATAAAGCCATAAATGGCTCTCCATTTTTAATATATATTGTGTCCATTTATTTCTGTACAACGTTTTGGCTAAAAAACAGTTCAATAATTCATCTTTTTTACTTAATGGTATTATTTTTAAGAGCTCTTGTGAATATACATTATGACATATTATTAAGTATTTAGTGACATCTATGTCTTTCTTGCCCATCAGTATATTTTTTATTCTTTCTTTGTTATATATATATATAATTTTAAAGATGGTGTCTCATTATGCAGTCCAGGATGGTGGCCTGGGAGTCACTATGTATTGCACTCAAACTCTTGGTAATTCATATGCTTCAGCACTATCTTTCAAAATCCACAAAAACTTCAAACCTCCAAGCACTTTACTGACTTTTTGGAAAGCTATTGGCTGTAACATAAAGGTCTGAGATTACTATTTGTGATGTCTGAATTGATACGGAGACTTTACGTTCACTGAAAGGGATTGTCATTCATTCATCAGCAGGTCCAGCATGTGAAATCTGAAATGGCACAGTGTCATCTTCTAGGATAATCTCAGGGAGCGAGTCAGGGGACACATCCACAACGCCCATTTTCTCTATGGAATTATTGGTTACATTGTAATCCATTCAGTAATGAGAGGGCTGCCGCCATTCGTTCGACTTGCTGGAAATATGTTTCCATGCTGCGTGCCCAAACCAATACTATTCATGGAACAATCAATACAACAAGGAAATTAAATTGAACTTTACCTGTTCTCTGGTGAACCATCGGGCATCCTCTATTTCATTCTTGTCAACTTTAATTTCTGTAGACACTGCCACAGCTAAACAACCAATCATTAACGAGGAGGGCATTGGCCACGGCTGACAAGAGACATACTGAACACGGCCAACTTTGACTCCACTTTCCTCTTCCACCTCTCTTCGTACAGCATCTTCTATTGTCTCCCCTAATCAGATGAGGCACAAGAACAAGTGGCGTCAGCATGACTTGGCCACTGTGAGCTCCAAAGAGTTCAAACATTTGGAAAGAGCCCCCATTCAATGAATACTCATTCTAGAATGGAAGCGAAGAAAAGAATTACGTTTGCAAGTACGTGGCCACAAATCCAGGATCAAAATGCCTCAGGCAACTTTCATTTCTTAAAAGCCACAATTTGGCAGTTCCACAAAAGAAATAATTACAAATTCTGCAACTATCAAGTAACATTGACTAAATATTATTAAACATTTTATTATCTCATGAATCACCATTCCTATGGCATTATTTCATGAGTTTATAAATGGCTAGTTTTCCCCTCCATTAAAAATCTGTTTTATTTTGAGATAGGGTCTGATGTAGCTTCTGTTGGCATTGAACTTGCTATATAGCCGAGGCTATCCTTCATCCTGATTCTAGTACCTCCGCTTCTCAAGTATTGGGGTTACAGACAAACACGCATGCACTATAACATCTAGCTTTCACTAAGACCTTGAAACTCAAATCACAATGAAGTGTTTTTAACCGTTATTTTACTTGCGAATAAATGTTCTGAGTTTGTTGGAACTCCAAATAATAAAGATTTTAAGTCAAATATATTTGGGTGCTTAGGAATTTTAAAATTTATAACAGTACTTAATGAGACATATCTTTACATCTCGGGTTCATTTCAAACAGATTGATGCATCCCCTATACACAAGTTCTGGTGTTTACTCCAAAAAGTACACAGTGAAAAGAAGTCCTAGACTAGTGCAAGAGATTTGACCGAGCACAATAACAATACATGCCTACATTCAATGTTAACAAAGGCTAAAATGATGGAACAAAATAGACAAGGGACACAAATATCTACAACGAAAAGAAGAAGAACACTGGGAGTGTAATGGACATTTTACAATGATGTTCCATCAGAAGCCCAACGGAAACTCATGCCGAAACACCGCGCTATTTCTTACCTCTCTGAACACAAAGTGCAAAATCTGAAAACTGAAAACCCCACGCTGGGCCTGGTGGCACTATAATAATCACAGCACTTGGGCAGCCAAGGCACAAGGACCGCCAAATGTTGGAAGCTCATCTAGGTTACAGATGAAAGATTCATTCAAATACCAAAGGGTGAATTCCAGTGTGGAAAAGCTATGGAATAATGTACCACTCATGTGAGCTAGGAGGAACACCTCAGAGAGGACCTTGCGACATTTAGTAAAGTTTAATGTGCTAATATATGCAGCGATAACTCTATCTACCTTAAATAACTCTTGTGATGTTTATAAAGAGAGGGACAAAAGTATTCATTATAGTGCTCTTTTCAATAGCCAAAAATTTGAAATAAATTTAAAATCCATAGCAGAACACATGAATATATAAGGGAATTCAAGGGAAATACAACTTAGTAGTTTTGAAAGGGCTTATACTTTCAAATTTTTTATTTATTTTCTTTCATACGTTTTGGTTTCATTCCTCTTCCCAATTGTTCTAAGATACTCCCAATCTTTGTACCTATCCAACTTCATGTTCTTTTTCTTTCAAAAAACAAAACAACAAAAAATCAACACACACACACAGATGGGGGGGGGGAAGAGAAGAGGAAGCTGCGGGGGCGGCAGCAGCAGCAGCAGCAGCAGAAGAAGAGAATGATGACGATGATATCAATAAAACAAAACAAAACAAAACAAAATACAAAAATCCACCCAGTCCGTTTTGTGTTGGCCAGTTACTCCTGGGAATGGAACTTGTCCTGGAGAGTGACTGCTATACTCAGTGACATTTAACTGGAGAAAACTGATTTTCCCTTTCACAGAAGGCATCAATTGCTAATCACTTCTTTAAAGGTGGTGTTTTGTGTCTACCTTCCCTTCTCAGACAACATGGTGACTGGGAGCAAGGACTAAGAAATGACTGCCTGGCTTTGAATCCCTTCTCTATCACCAGTGATTTGGGGCAAGGTATGCAGTCTTTGTGCCACAGTGCCCTCGCCTGTCAAAGTGCTGTAACAGTACTCACTTTACAAGGCTGTAAAAGGACCAGACGATTCAATGCAGGCAAGCTTCCAGCTGAGCGCCAGGTAATATATGTTTAGCACTAACATTACCTAACAGTGCAGATTAGCATTGCATGTTGAGATTGTACATTACTGATCCAGATATGTTCATTCATCTGCTCTGAGAGACCTACTAAAATCCTATTGCACATGAAGTATTGGCTCTAACTGACTTATAAAAATGAATGAAAGTGATCATTTCATTTCCAGGAACTGACATGCTGCAAACGTCAATCATCTATACATTTGGATTATAAGGGGGTATTGATAACTATGGCAGGATGCCTGGGATTGTGAATGCAGGTAAGGAGGCTAATGACTCTATCCGGGATAATCACATAACCCGTAGAAAAGGTGACATATACGTCTAGCACAGAAGAGAAGTGTGAGCCACCCGGATGGCTCAGTAAAAGGCAATGAGTAACAAAGCAAATACTAAATTTTAAATAAAAAAATTACCTTACTTGTAAAAAACTGAAAGTGATACAATGCTTAAATTACATGATTAACATACTATTTAAAATCTTTTGGGATTGGCACGATGGTCCAGCAGGTAGGCACTTGCTGCCAGGCTTGATGGCTTAAGTCTGGCACTCACATGGCTTAAGGAGCAAACTGACAAAGTTATTCTTTGACTTCAACGGTGCACATCATCATAACATACGTAAAGAAGAACTCAGTATAAAATTATATTATTTTTCTGTTTTATAGCATGGTACTTACTGAATTATATATCTCATATGCTGTTTTTGTAAAATTCTAAAAATCAGTCAGTATAGGCTTACCAGGTTCAATAAATCCAGCAAGACAAGTAAACATGCCTGGGGGAAATCGCTTTTGCCTGCCTAAAAGACATTTGGTTCCATCTGGATGGATGACCTGCATAATTACGACAGGATCTGTTTAAAAAAGAAAAAAAAATTAGATGCACAAGTCACAGTAAATATAAGTAGACTCATTAGGCAATAATAATCGACAGGTATCTCTCTTACCAGAACAAGATTCCTATTAATACAACATTCCTGTCTCCTGCTCCAATATGCTTAATAAATATCTGAGAATTGCACAGAGTATCTTTAGCAAGTGAAGGAAGATGATTTTTGCCATCCTTCCTTCCAATCTTACCAACATTTACTCTGTGCTTAGGGTGCACCAGGCACAAGTGTGTGTAGATGATATACGGACATTGAAAATGGAAGTTTACTAAATAACACAGTTTTCCCCTTTCGTCTCAATCCTCAAGAAATTGCTTTAGAAGTGAGTGTGGCTCTTCAGTCAGGGTTAAGTCACTGGAATAATAACCCTTAGGTATCAGTTCATGTCTCCAGAGGCCATCAACCTAGAAATTCCTCCTGAGGAGACCAGGGAAGAGAACGAGGGACTCAGTCCTTAAGCGCTCCACTCCTCCCTGGTGACCTCGCCAAAGACTGCTGAATCAATCCACTCCTCTCATGTCTTTAAAGGCCAGATTATGGGATTTCTCCAGCTAGAGAAGGAACACAGCAGCAACCAGGACGACAGAGGCGTAGAGGACACGAACCCGGATGAAAGACTAGTTTCAGCCCCCACGGCTGGGGAATGTCTCCAGATTGCACTGAATCACAGGAGACTTCATTACCGCTGCGTTAAGAGTGAAAACTGGACTCGCTTTAAAATGCAGCAGAGGCAGGTCAATGGTTAAGCATGCTTGTGGCTCTTGCAGAGGACCAGTTCATAATGTAGCACCCACACTGGGCAGTTCTCAGTGAACTGTGAGTGTGGCTCAATGGTATGGCACCCTCTTCTGGTCATACATGACACCTGCATGCACATACATATTCATATGTATATGCAAACACACACACAAGCGCACATAAGCGCGCACACACACACACACACACACACACACACACACACACACGAGGACACTTTAAAGAAAGAAAAGCCTTACCAACTCTCGGGTAAGATGTGTTATGGACGCCATGGAGACTAGGGCACTCCTCTCTTACACACACTCTTTTGTAGCCACCTTCTTCTATTTGAGTCGCACTGCCACAGGTTGGGCAGAACTTGTATCGGCTATGCCATGCAAGCACTGATCTTGCTTGAGCTACGACCCCTTTAGAAGGAAGTACAAGATGTTTTTCTTTGCACGAGAAGCTTGGGTAACATATCGGCACAGTATTTTAAAGCAACAGTAAGCACGTACATTGTTTTCTGAATCACGGCTTGGTCAGTGGCTTTAGCATTTATCTTTATGATGTATCATTACCATTCGATTTAATATTTTTGGTTTTAATCACTTTATTGTAATAATTACAGGGATAAAAAATATCACATAGCTGGATTAGTGTAGCCACTCAAACAAGATATTTTTTCCTTTCAATTTAATTTTCTATATGACAAGTGAGAATCAGAGTTAATTTTAATTTGAATAGGACAGATGTACTGATAGATCAGGCTTCTGCTATTGGTGCTTAAGATATGTATAAACACGATGTGAATATACAGTGAGTTTACAAGCACAACTTCCTAATAGAGATTATGAAACCCTGGGTTGAGCTGCAGGTGTAGCTGAGTAGTGGAGTACTCGTCAAGGGTTTGTGAGTCCTGACATTTTCTTTGTAGTTCTGAAAAAAAGAAAAACCAAAAACAACCCCCCACCCCCTCCCAATGATCCAGTTTTCCTCACATTTGGGATAGTAGACTTGGACTTTGAGAAATATTACTTAGAAACCATAGGGAGCTGTCTCCATCTTCCTCAGTGTATTAAGCCACTACTCAACCCACCACTCTGGGACATAACTGGTTCTTACTTAGTCCCTGCACATAGCATATAGCACATAGCACACAGCATATAGCACATAGCATACAGCATATAGCACATAGCACATAGCACACAGCACATAGCATATAGCACATAGCACACAGCACATATTACATAGCACACAGCACATAGCATATAGCACATAGCACACAGCATATAGCACATAGCACACAGCACATAGCACACAGCACATAGCATATAGCACATAGCATATAGCACATAGCACACAGCACACAGCATATAGCACATAGCACACAGCACATAGCATATAGCAC